>NW_004624789.1:1422735-1446947 GCF_000247695.1 Heterocephalus glaber | reverse complement strand
TAAGCAGTATTAAATCTCTAATGCAAATAATTTTTCCTCCAAATTGCCAATTTAAACATATTTTAGAAAATGGACCAGGTGAATCACTACCATAACCATACCTGATAATATAGAGGGAAATTTCCAATTCAGTGACTAGCAGAGGTTGAAAGAATTTTGAGAAGCAGGCAAGAAAAAGACTAGACTGTTATAGTGGAGAATTATGAGATATTCTTCTGAGGGCTAAGAAGATGAGAAAACTCGAAAAGAGCTGAAACATCTGAGTTTTGATAACTGGGCATGACTAGAATGCTAAGAAAAATACAGACAGTTAGGATGATGCTCACAAGTCTCAGATGCCAATGAAGAATATTCTGTTAGAAACTTCAGTAAGGCCACACTTATCAAACAACTGAAAAGAAGATGGATTAATTGTGTCCATACCTTAGAGCTTTGTGGAAGATCAAATAGAAAAATGATGAACTACAATATTTAGTGGAGAAATATCCAAACAACAAAGTATCCAGGTTTCTACTTGCTCACTGTTTCACTGAATAGATTAGCATTTGGGAACAATGTGCCACACTTTAAGTGAGAAAAGGTACAATTCATACAGTGGCATAGCTTGGTGTTGTCTATGTGGTTTTGTTTTTGCCCACGTGTGGAATGTAAGAGTTATGGAGTCACAGAGTTTTTAATCAAGATGTCATAAGAAGGCTGGGGATGTTAGAAAAATGTGGACTCTAATGTTTGTATCCCTTCAGGGAGCCCATAATTGGGCAATGCCTAGTACAGATATAGGAGTGAAGCTGCAGATGAGATCCCAGAGAAGCAGAGAAAGATATATTGTGCAACATCTCCTAGAAAAACTGTAAATAGCATGTGAAACAAGCCCAAAAGAGCAATCAGATGGTGTGGGACCAGCAAAACCATAAAGGCATGGGTTCCCAAGCTTTTAGGCCCCAGGTCTGAACACACTGCCCAACACTAGACTTGGAGATTTTGGTAGAGTTTTTGCCTTGCTGGCAAAAACTTTAGATCTTACTTTGGATCAATTACTTCTTTCTGATTCCCTATTCCTACCTTTAGGATTAGGAATGCTGTACACTGTGCCTGCCCCACCAGTGGACTCACAGTTTATGATATGATTAAGTATATGATTTATTAAGTTAAGCATATGATTAAGTTAAGTATATGATTTATGCAAACTCAGCGGTAAAAGTTTGCCTTGAATCTCAGATAAGGCTTTGAACTTTTGAATTAATGCACTACAGAACTAAGGATTTGTAACTATTGAGGATGAAATGATTATATGTTGTGTATGAGAAAGAAATGAGTTTCAGTGAGATGAGGAAGAATACAATAGTTTTGGCTCTTGTTTGTTCTCTGGAACTCAAGCAGAAGTCTGTTAATGGTTTTAAAGTTTTGAACCTTAGTTTGACTATGGTGTTCACAGGTGAGGCCTTTGGTAAATGACTAGATTAAGTAAGATCATTAGGTACTTTTTCCATTATTGAATACTGGTAGGACTCACAGGCACAGAAAGATACATGTGCATCAGCCATAATGTGATGCAGCCTAGGGGTGCACTTGCAAGAACCTGTGCCATCCTCTTTACTTCATACATCTCAAAACTATAAGCTAAATAATGAAAAGATAACTAAAAATAAGGATATAAAAGAAAATATAGTGGGGCTGTAGTAAGATAAGACCTAAAAACTACAGAGTCTATTAGAAATTACAGAAAATTCTGTACTGAGGAATAAGTTGTAGCATTCCAAACAAATGCAACTTGGAAAATGGAATTGCTTCAGTCTTCACAAGCATAATCAAAGCAGAGAAATGGAGTGGGCTGGCGGACCGACACAGGAGTAACCATCACTGCAGTCCCTTTGCAGCAGAAATCTTCACATGTGCATGGACCTGTTGGCCCAGTAGATTCAGATAGGTGCATAGATAGAGTCCACTGTCAATAGCAGTTAAGGATACAGAAATAGATTGATATCAAAGAGCTGACAGATGAAGTAATATACAGAAAATAGCCACTATTTAGTCTGTCCTTCAGGGAAGAGAGAGATTAAGAAATTAACCCTTTAAAAATTAACCTTTTAAATGCATAATATTTAATAACCTAAAAACCTCTTTAATTATGTCATTACTTATTATTCTTAGTATTGATTATGTAGTATTTACAAGAAATTTTAATTTATGTAGTAAATCGGTTCAAATAAATCTGTCCTAAATTATAAATATTCAACCAGAAAAACCAGTCTAATTGCTTAAACTCATTATAGTTATTTTAGAATGAGGTATACATTATGTAACTTAGATAATGAAAGGTAAAGAATTGTTAAGTTTATAGAAATATAAATGGGTTACTTTTTTAGTACTTCTTCATAAGTAAGGGATCTAACACTAAAAATACCTACTTCCATAGAAAATATTTGTTTGATAAAGTATTACTAATTTTCTAAGATTTCCTCATCATGCCTTATGATCTCATAAGAAATATCTATTACAATACCACTGCTACAAATATTATAGAATAATTCTTTAAAAGTTTCATCTTTTAAGTGATTAATAGAACATTAGAAAAAACAATTCCAAAACCATTAGAATCATCCAGAAAGTGTTTAAAAATGTTGATATTGAGGTCCCAGAATTTCTTACTTCATTTTGGTCTGAAGGGGTGAATTATCATTTTATTTTTATTCATAGATAAACATTACTGTTTTTGAGATATCTTATGGTATTTCTGATTTCAGGTTGGGCTGAGAGCAACTGGACTATGGAATCTTTTGGCTACTTTCTAAGAACTTTGGCAAGCTCTTCAGCTCTCTTTGACACAATGCTTACACTAGAGAATAGGAATTTTAGTAGGCTGATGGAACTTATGTGGAGAAAATCAAATGGTTGTAATAAAATTATCCAGTATCTGGTACAAAAGGTTAGTTTCCTGTTAATACTAAATTATTGCTTTATGTCATACCCTGTAAGACTAAATAATTATATATAGATACCTACTATTATAAGTTGTTTGTGTAAAAATTTATTCTGTTTGAATTACCAGCTGTAATAGCTCCTCAGAGTAATGAGAAACTCAGAATTTCTCTTCAATTCTACAAAAACCAAACTTCACTAGTGACACCTATTATAATGAGGTTGCCCAAGATGAATAAAAAACTTTGATTATTTCTATAAACTAAATGTTTGTGTCCCCTCAAAATTCATAAGTTGAAACTTAGTCTGAATGTGATGACATGAGGAAATATGACCTATTGGAAGTGATTAGGTCAAGAGGATAGATTCTTTGTCAATGGACTTAGTCCCTATATAAAATAGGCCCTGAAAAGCTCTTTTCTCCCTTTATGCCCTTTAAAGGCACAGGGAAAAGAGGCCATCTTTAAATTGGCAAGCAGAGCCTCACCAGATATTGAATCCACTAGGACATTAATCTTAGACTTCTTAACCTCTAAAAGTGTAAAAAATAAAGTTCTGCTGTTTATATGTCACTGATCTATTGTATGTTGTTGTGGAAGTTTTCGCTGACTAAAACAACAATAAAACTAATAAGGGAGTCCTCCTGGTTTGGGTTTTTGGAAGTATCTTGAGGGGTTGACTTTTAGTAGCTTCCAATTATCAGATGCTTCTAGGAAATATATTGAGAAGATAATGCTCAGGAGGAGAACCTATGGAGTTGTTAGTATTTGAGATACAATGTCTTTTGTCATGATTGAAATAATGAAGGGTTCTTATTATAGCCCAATCTTTTAAGCTTCCAATAGTGATTATTCTAGCAATAAGAAGGGCAAAACCACCAGTAAGAAGGCGAGATCAGGAGTGAAAAACATCATGATCATCTACAAAGAAAATATGGAGCTAAGAGTTTCTTAGGAGAGGAGCAAGGTCACAGATATAGCAACACATGACTAAAGAAAATCCTCAAGATAAAAAAGTGATGGAAATTTGTATGCAATTAACTGAACAATCTCTGTAACACTCCCCAATCAGGGGACATTGATCTTGAAGATTAGGCTGAGGATAATGTCAGACTCAGACTCATTTGTTATTTGTTACATCCCTGTATCCCAGTCTACCATTGCTCTTCTCATTAGACTTACAAGAAAAGTCTAAAATATGACCCTCAAGAAACAAAGGAGAACTTTGTCCTTTCATGTAATTATGCCTACCTACATTACGATTTTTGAAGATTCCTGCCATATGATTGAAATTCTTTAAAGGATTGAATTTCAGCAAGTAAACTAATTAAAAATCCTAGCTCAGCTGGGCACGGTCATGCACGCCTGTAATCCTAGCACTCTGAGGGTTGGGGCAGGAGATTTACAGGTTTAAGTCTAGCCTGGATAATTTCATGAATTCATCTCAAATTAAAAAAAAAAATCTGGGGATGCAGCTCAATGCAAAAGAGATGTAAGTCAGTGTAAAGGCTGGGGCTCAATCCCTAGTACCACACACACACACACACACACACACACACACACACACACAAATAAAAACCCTGAGGATATTAGGGCAAGTTCTCTCATCACATCTATATAACACTTTATGATTTAATAAGGAAATTATTTGATCTTCAAATGGAAAAAAATCTCTGCTCAAGAATAAATACATAAATTTAAATGGTTTTTTTTATTGCTAACATCTACACTTCAAAAGTCCTCTAAGAGTATAGTTGTTTCTACCTCTATGACTTAAGTAATCCCTTTTGGAGAAATAACATATACTCAAGCCTTACTCCTTTGGCTGCCCTTTATTCTTTGCAAAGGTCCCTTATAAAAACCCCTTTAGTACTCTGGGGTCTCTACTTATTATGGTAAATACAGACTAAAAAACTCCTGTCATCCTATAAAACCTTTCAGTTTCTGAAAGCTAAAATTTAATTCCCTGTGCAAATTCAAATATAACTCAAAATAGAGCAGCTTCTCTATGTAGTTGATAGGATTATGACAAAAGAGTAGAAGAATTGATTTTCAACTGAAGTGAAAAATTAAGTTAACCTTAACCTTCACTCAGACATACATGCTGGCGTACCAGAAAAGGCCATGTAGGTTCTTCTTAGTTACCAGAGAATTCACCCTAGCAGTACCTACTGCTAAGACCCTGTAAAAATATGGGAGAAATAGTGTATGATTGAGACAAATGTGATTCTATGATATAGTGGATACAATAGTTGATTTGCTATTTTAACTGATTCAGATTACATTGTAATTAATTATATCCATATGATATAAACAAAGTGGAAAAAATGGAAGCTTTTGCAAAATGAGAATATGTATCTATAATGCCAAATTTATTAATTCTTTATATGCCTTATTTAGAAAGACAATATTAAAATTATACTATTTGAATTGTGTATATATTTTCATTATTATGGCACGCAAGGTGTTCCAAGAGACTGTCCAACTGCAGGAAAAAAATGCATGCAACAACTTTGAGACATTGCTGGTGTCTGAAAGAACAGGGGCTGCTTTCCAGGATACAAATCCTTCTTTCTACCCATTTTCCCTTCATAGCAGAGCTTCAGAGGAGTGGCTGAAAAATTCATCCCATGCTTCTTCAATAATGAGGAAGAAACAACCAAGGAAGCACTCCTTATTCTGTAAGGGGATTATTATTCTTACAAGGATATTACCTTGCCAAACAATAAGACCTCCTGTGGATCTGTGTTGATTAGAGTTTGTGGTGTTCGAGAAAAGATAATCACACTAGCCCAAAGAATGAAGCCCAGCAAGAAATACACCCATGATTATGACAGATGTTGCACCACAGCTGAGTGGGAAAAAGGGAACTATTAAAAAATCCAGTCAGGACAAGTGGTTAGCCATGTGCTAAAGACTATGCTAACTCTCATCTTATGCAAATAATATCAATTAAAGGAGGATTAAAGTCTTAATTATGAAAATCAAAATCTTGGAGGAAATATTAAAGGAAAATTTTTAACTGTCGAGATTTATTAATAAGTCACAAAAAGAGTGCTAACTATAAAAATGATAAAATTGACTATGTTAAAATTAAGAATTTATGTTCATGATGAGGAAGTACAAGGAGATTTTTAAAATAACAATAAGTTGAGAGAAAATATTACCCATACAAAGTGTTTCCTGAGAGTTCTTTACCTTTCAGGATATTAATTATTTTCTTTACACAGGCTGTTAGATTAAAACTCAATGCCCTATCATTTTAAATTTTAGATATTTGTGTCCAGCAATTAGAATTTGTGCTGCCACATGGACTATAATGAACTATAAAGAAAATTATGCATGTCATATAACTCAAAGATTTATATGTAAAATTCAGTTTTAAAATATGGATTTGTAACTTCATAAATCTTGAGATTAGCAGGATGCTGTCCCTATTCTCATGTAGTTGGTGAAGGGAGAAATCACCCTGTACCTGCTGCACCTGTTCCTTGTTTAGCAGCCAGGAAACTGTTCTCTGTATGAATTGGCTTTGGAATGTGGAGAGGGCTCAGCTGCCCATATAGCTGAACAAATCAACCTATGTTGACCTCATTTTAGGCTAATGCTTTTTTGAAATTGACATGTCTATTTACACAGTGTGATATTCATTAAATGACCTCCCTAGATAAGGTTGGGTCAATATTCTGTCTAACAATAAAATTGTGAGCCCTACAACATCTGATTTATAAAGTTTATAACTTTTAGGTATGGTCATTGTTCAAATAACAGCATTTGATGTAGTTAAAATTATTTTCAAGTTATGTGAATTAGTATCATTCTACCATTGTCCACCTAGTATAATTTACACTTACTGATAAGTGATTAATAATAAATATCTTAATAGAATATGTCTACATTTCAAATTTTGGTCAGCGCTTCCATATCTCCTATCAAAAACATGGAGCTAAATACATAAAAGGAAATTGATCAACATGTATTAAATTCTTAATTCTTTAACACCCTAAACAAATTTATATTGACACTATACTGATAATTCATTCAATTGATGGATAGTGTTTTCTCACTTTGACAAGTGAATAAATTACTCTGAAGGGTGTGAACAGTTCAAAAATTGCATAATAACCAAATTTTGGCATAAAGGAGAGAAAATCTACAACGGAATAATACTTAACACTGTGAGGTTTTCTAAGTGTATTCACACATATTATTTGAAAAATAAAGGATTTTAACTTTGTTAAAATGCCTGACTTTCTTCCTTTGAATATTGGGCATTTTTATCATTGCCTAAACAAGCTCATCACCATATAAGAAAATGTCTTACTCTTTGCAATTGTGGTACCTCATGTCATTCTTGTTCCTTTTCTTTTCCCAATGTACCATCTTATTCAAGCTCACATCCATTTCAATGTGTTTCAAATCTGTGCTTTCAAGATTATATATAAGAAATAAGAACTCAAAAATCAAACCCTGATAAAAGTAAATTCCAAGATGTCACAAAGTGCATTCATTCTCCATCCTCCATGAAATATGCCTTATAAATACTTATTTATGTTGTATGTTTCCCTCAGATAGAAAATCCCACACAATCTCTCTGAACAACAAAGCATTCACAAAAGTGACGTTTGGCAATGTAACAATGTATGTCTGAGCTTTATTTGAAGATTTTACTTGAAAAATAGATGATATTCTAAATATGATCAAGAATGTGACAAATTCTATTTCTGAAATCAATAATTACTTTTGAGAGACTATTTAACATTATTTATTATTGAAATAACTTTTAAAATTTAATTATCATGATATATAAATAAAGCCACAGGAAAGTTAAAAGATTTAAAATCTTTATTAAAGAATAATTTACTTGGGTCTGTAGATTCCATTTGCTTTCATTTGCCACTGCATAAGACAAGGACCGTATTAAAAATCAAAGAAAAAATAATGATGCTTTGATGAGATATTCATCAACAAGAGCCACCACCAAAATGTGCTAATTTATGCCCCAATTTAGAGCATACAGGTACTAAAATACAAACACTGTTAATATTAAAAAGGACCAAAAAAACCTTTATCTAATAATTTGAGAAACATCAAAATCTATGGATGCCAATTCTCATTATTAACAAACTATTTGTTCATCACTCCCAAAAGGTAGGGACATTAACCTCATTTGTCAGCTGAGGAAATCAAGGAACAGAAAAATTAAAATATTGCTTAAAATATAAAGCTACTGAGTAACAAAACTGGAACTCAAACCCAGATGATTTGTTTTCATTGACTACATTTAACTTTTTTTTTTTTTGGTACCAGGGATCGAACTCAGATCCTTGTCCTTGCGAGGCAGGCAGCAGCACCACTGAGCTAAATCCATGGCCCCTACACTTAACATTTTACACAGACTTTTGTGGTTCAATATTTACCTATATGATTTCCTTGGCATAAAATTTCTACCACAGCCATGTTGATACGGACATGCCATTGATTAGGTTGATAAGTAGAAAGTAATTTAAATGCTCCTGTACTACATTTTTCTAAAAAACACATATTGTGACATTTCTATTTTTATGTATGCACTTACAAGAAAAAGGTTTTAATTATTGCAAATAAAATTAATTAAAGGTAACTTTAAATCACATCATTCCATTATTTCTACTTTCTTACATTATTGAATATGACAGGGTTAATTATCCTGTTTATCAACCTATATGATGCTAAACTCAACGAATACAAAATATTTATGGTCTTTGATTGTCTTTAGATTGTCTTACTTATCTTATAATTTTGTAAATTTTTGATAATTGTACAATACAGTGAATTCAACAAAGTCACTATGTCATCACATAAAATTAAAAATTATAAAAAATTGCTTTTTACAGCAGGCCTATGGGTGGGGCCTGTGTCCCACGACACTGGTGTCACTACAGAAAGAATGGCTTCTATCAAGAAATCAACCAATAACAAATCCTGACAGGACAGTGGGGAGAAAGGAACCCTTCTCCACTGTTGGTGGGAGTGTAGACTGGTGCAATCACTGTGGAAATCAGTGCAGAGATTCCTCGAAAACCTAGGACTAGAAGACCCATTTGACCCACCTATCCCCCTGCAGGATTTCTTCCCAAATGAGTTAAAAGCATCATACTACAGTGATATATGTCCACCCGTGTTTATAGCAGCATAGTTTCTAATTGCTAGATCTTGGAAACAACCCAAATGCCCATCAACTGGTGATTAGATAAAGATGATGTTTTTGTTTTGTTTTTTCAAAAATGGAGTACTACTCAGCCATAAAGAATGAGAAACTAGAGACATTTATAGCTAAATGGATACATATTGAGGCCATACTCTTAAGTGAAATAAATAGGACAATAAATTGAACTCAACCCCCCAAATCACTTATATGATAAATCAATATTTCTACAAAATTTTCTCAATATATAAAAAAAACCACATTGAAAAAGAATTAGAATGTGGCTTCCAGTGGCCTATGTTAAATGAGATCTTATTAGATCGTAGATTTTTTAAAAAGTATATAAAACATTTATCCTGTTTTCACATATCTGTGGCACATCAGATTGTACACTCCTGATTACATGTACATTGTATTCAGAATTCTGTTAGAAGAATTTAAAGACTCACTCACCATTCATGGCTCCGTGTTTTTTTGTCATTTGTCTTTTAACTGCTCTCTGTTATCTTTATCTACCATGTATATATTTTTTCAGTATAAGGGGTTGAACACAAGGCCTCAAGTGCTCTATTATGGCTACGGATTTTTTATAAGTACCAATGCTTTTATAAGTGTCATAAAAAAATAGAGTTGACAATGGGAAAAGAAGTGTGTTGGAGTAGTCTAGAAAGGGTTAACAGAGTTTATTCTTTCAAAAACAGGATCTGAAACATATCTGAAGCACAGTAAAAACTCAAATAGATAACAAACTATTAAAGGAACAAAAAGCAAGCATAAAACGCTAAGGGAGAGATGCTCAAGCTCTGTTCCTGGCACAGCAAAAAGACCAAATATGACTGAGCAATCCATGGTTGGGACCTAACTGGAAACCAGGTCAGAAATACCCAGTGTGAATAGCCTTGAGGACTATTAGAAGGACTTTTGCTTTCTTTGAGTGAAATGCAAACCATTGGAAGGCTTCAGTCATGGAATGGCTTTCGCTGACTATGTGTTATCAAAAAATACAGATTAGAATGTTTGAAAGAAACCCAAGGGGCATGGGTAGAAATAAGAATGATTATGAGGTAGGGTAATACTACAGGTCAGAGATGATAAAATTTTAAATTTTGGACCATCGAGTTAGGAGTTAGAAATATGCTCTTGAAATAGGAATAATAGCTTGGAGAGTAAATTCTCTAAATATCATGTTTTTATCATTCACATAAGTATTTGTAGCACATAATTAGAAATAATAAATCAATAGCTTTTGCAATTGATTAAATGGTTTTGAAAAAAATTTCAAGTCTATAATCATATACACAATGAAATTACTCTTACTATTATTTACTCTCCTATAAAAATATTGTATGACAATAAAAACTTTAAAAATTTGCTTAATATTTAATTTGTCAGCCATTGTCCACCTTGGTATTTTTGAATTGCTCACCATTAGTTATAAATTTTTGGCCTGTAATTATAATTTCTTAAGATAATTTACAGTGTGTCTGCAAAAAGATTTGCAGTATGTCTTTAAATACATTATCAAATGGAATGATGAGACAAATTGGAAAAATAATTGTTTTAAAAACACACAAAACGCAATCTTTGCCTTTACACTTCAGCAAGTTCCACTAACTGGTGGGCAATCTGTTCATTAAGGTCATTGTCTTGATTTATATTGACTCTGAGAGATGGTGCAGGAATTCTCATGGCCGGTTAATGCAGCTGAAATTAACAGATTGACTCTGCCATGCCCTATTCATTTTCCATGAAGAGATTCAGTTAAAAGGTGCATAGCTTGTGATTCTTCATTTTGCAAGGATGGAAACTAGATCATCACCTAAATTTGATGCAATTTATCCTCACTTTAACTCATTGGGGATAATTAGTTCATTTTCTTCTTCATAATAACTGTAAGTCTATAACCACTTAAACTATTTCAGTAAAAATAATCCAAAAATACCCATGGCAATTATGCACATATTGTAAGCAAGGAGTGGGGAAAGATTTCTCATATGAGGCTCTTTGTCAGCACCAAATCCTCCTAAATAACTTCCGTTCTTTATAATTTTGTATTACTGAACCTAAAACATGATTCATATAGCAATCTGAAAATTAAAATATTCCACCCAAATTAAGAGTTGGAGCATTTTTGACTGCTTCGTGGTATATGTTAATTTGATTAGAAGCTATGGTTAAAGGCCACTTTAAAGGCTATGAGGCTATTCACAGTACAAGAAAGAAGATAAGCTTATTCCCAGTGTGACGCCATGAGAACTGTTTGCTGATAAACCCTCCTCTGAGACAGATGCAATTACATTCCTGTCTTCTTTTCAAGTGATGTCTGACTGTGTGATTTGCTTCAACCAAAAAAATGAGTAAATTTACATGAGTCTCTAGTCACTAGCTTTTGAAACTACCTGCCTCCCAACTTCCCTTCTCTTGAAGAGAGGAGTAGATGTGTGGAAAAATATGGGGGATTTTCAGGAGCCTGGGACCCTAAATGGCCAAAATAAACAAAATCTTATTTCAGTCCATGACAGTCTAGCTTGAGCGATAAAAAATATGTACTGGGGGGCCGGGGATTTAGCTCAGTGGTTCTGGTGTCTGCCTCGCAAGAGCAAGGTCCTGAGTTTGATCCCCTGTACAAAAAAAAAAAAAAAAAAGATATACTGGGTTAAGCCACTGAGATTTTAGGGCAGTTAACAGAGTAACTTCTTGGACATGGAAAGTATCTCTGTCAAATAATAAAGGCAGCAGGTGATAGCAGGAGAATACTTATGTTGAGAAGTGAAAATGTACTAAATTACCAAAAACAGGAGAATTAAATTAAAAAGTTTCAGATAAGTGGTTTATATCTGATCGAAGTTTATACTATTCTATATACATATCTCTTTCTAATATGTTTTTAAAGAAATGCTGGGATAACAAAGGTTTGGAAGTTGATTAAAGGTTTCATTAAAAGATTGTGGATAAAAGCATTTTTTGTAAAATATGATTTGTATTAGGGTTAACTCTTCAGAAATAAATAAGAGGCTTTATTCAAAGTCTATCAGCAGTTTGGAGAAAGCATTTTTTCCACTAATGGTATCAATGAAATTACTAGTGTTACTACTTAGCTAGTAACTGAACCTTTTTACAATGCTTCCTAAGTATCACATCCTATTCCAAGCACTTCACTTGTTATCCTATAAGGAGTTACCCTAATTTAAGATATGAAATGAGGCAATCCAGGCATTCAGGCTCTAGAATTTGCATTTTTTAAAACTGTAACCTGCTGTAGAATCTGTATACTACTTCTTGGTAATGATTTACAGTTAAATGCTTTCAATATCTCAAATAAAACAACTTGGTTTTATATGAATTCCAGGGTTTTGTCAGAAGATTAAAGCAGATAAAGGAAAGTAACAAATAGAACAGTATTAATTGTGTGTTTAGTCCTTGTTTAAATTTACCTTTGTTGTCAAAAAATCATGGTTGAAGGAAGAATACACATCATGAATTTTGTGTAAGTCAGTACAGGAAGGGACCTGGTGGTCTCAAAGCAGAGACAATGACAAGTCTTGGGTTTCCACATCCCTGAAGAGTGAGAACAGCTAATTTAGATAACCAAAGTCTATAATTAGCTAATTAAAAGCAAGGCGGTGAATCCTGCCAGGTTAAAGACAAGCTGTGATGTTCTGGTATGCAGCTGAGAAACAGTCACAATTTTATAAGGACATAAGACCTAAATAAATCTTTTGGTTCTAAGTCCACATTTTACCTGCTAAATGACTTTGCCTTGGCTAGCTGTGTGAATTTTAGCAAGTTACTTAACCTCTTAAGCCACCCAAACCTGATCTTCAGACTCCAGACAATAATACTACCTCAGGATCAATGTGGAATTAAGTGAGATAATGGTGGCAAAGTACTTGGAACATTTCCAGGCATGTTACTAGCTATGAGAGGATTTATACGGGCAGTGTTTAAAAGGTGCTTGAGAACACAGCAGGTTTTAAATACTTATTCTAAAATGTACTACCACATTATATATTTAGGGTGAATTTTACAAGTTATTTGTCCTCTTAATTCCACTTTCCACACAATTTTACTTTCCTCTTCTAAAGACCTGCTAAGTGAATTTTAAGTAAATCACATCTAGTCTGCCCTTGTAACATTCCTACCAAAAATACTATTGTTTGCTCTAAAGAATTTAATTTATGTTATCTTGTATTAAATTACTAACTATAAATTTTCTAATTTTTACATCTCAAACAAAATTAGTGAATCTCATTTACACTGGATAATAATTGCACTAAAAATGCTACATATATAGTATATGTAAATATGTAATTATACGTACAATTATAAATATATGTAATTCATGTAGATATATAAAGAGGTGCATAACCTAGCAAAACCTGGTAGAGTAAGAGCATTTTCAGGACATATTTGTAGCTTTCTGTAGATTTCACTCACATTTTTACTGAGTTTGATGGCATTATGTTTTCTAAAACTTAGGTATAACCTTGGTTTATATCATTATTAGATAATTATGTATTTGTGACCATCTGCTAACAACCCCCCTTATCCAATGGTCTTGAACTACAACCTGGATGTGAACCTGTCATCTGTACAGGATAACCTCACAGTTCTCTTCTCTGCTTTCCAGTTTTCTCTCCAATGTACATTGTACTTCCTACCATCCTTCCATACTGTACAATGCTTCTCTCTTCTCATAAGGTAATTTATTCTTGAAAAAACCCTTATGTAAAGTAAAGGTAATTATGACTCATTTCAGAGGAAACTAAGCCTCTAAATTGTCCATAATCTATGTTACAATTTCCAAGTTCTATAAAAATGTATGGAATTCCTCATTAGTAACATTACACATTCTAGCCCAGGTTATATTTTTATTTCCATTTACTAATGAATGTGGGTTTTTTAATTCCTAAACTTCTTTGTAACTTTTCTTCAAGGCGAATCATAGCTCTTATAAATAAAACATATGTGTGATAAATACATATATGATTGAATTTATGAAAAACTTCATAATATTAAATGTGAAATAAATGAACAAAATATTAATTCTGTAAAGTGGCAAAACACAACCACACTGCAATGAGGAAATTGGTATGCACTATATGTATATATTGCTGTATATCATATAATGTAGTTACATCCAAATAAACAATTGATCAATATGAAGGAACAACTCAGAAACCAAAATTTTGAATTTAGGTGAAACTCCTTACAATGAAACTATCTTGTCTCAATTAATACAGTTTGAAATCTGATATCTCACAATTCAAAAGAATTGCAAGGATCTCATTCTCTTGACTAACATGAGAAAATAGATAAGCATGAGTGTGGGTGCGGCAGTGTGTCCTATCACTGTTAGGATATAAATATAGTAACTTCATGCATTGCTCATTCTCAAGGAGGCTCCTCAATTGTCAGATCACTTTCAAAGGGGTAAAATTTCTAAAAGACCAGCAGTTATCATCAGGGCTGATTCTCTGTCCCTCTCTTGTCCCTCATAGCCAACCTCACAGAAAATCGGCCATCTTGGACACTTTATGTCGCAACGAGCTCAATAGGGAAAACTAAAATTTGCCACTGTTCCTACTATTTTTCAACTTTCTCATTAGCTTTCTAAATGAAGATTAAATAAATAAAACCTAAAGTTCCTTTAGAATCATTAAGTCCCATGGCTTGCTAAGGTGCCTGATTTTGTGTAGAATGAAGTAACAAAAGCCAAGAGAAGTGTTGTGCTATGTACAGTCACATTGCCTGAGCAAATCCTAGACCCCAAGTACTCTATCCTGGTGTGCTGTCTCCTCCAAGACATAGGCTTAATAGGAAGAATATAACACCCACACAGTGCAAAAAGCATTCTTCATGTTTGACATTTATTTTCAAAAATCACGTTTGCCAGTTATTACTGATACCCCAAATACTTCTTCATGACTGGAATTTTAAGTATAGTAAGATATGTTAATAACTGCAAATACAAATTGCATCCTATAGAATGAAATATGCATTGCAAAATGAGGAAGATTGTATTACACCTGTCTGTGTTTTTTCACCTCTTTGAGAAAACCAGTAACTTCTCCTAAAGTAGCACCTTTTGCACTACTCAGAAAAGTTTCTGTTACCAAACAATAGGAACACATAATAACCAAAAGTACAAAAATATATTCCATGACACTGCACATAAAGTATGCCGGGGCAATATTCTCTGCTAGGAATAGAAAATAACAATGGAAAGAACAGCTGAAAACAACTCTGTGACTCACTGAAGAATTCTGACTACCTGCTGAATAACCAGGAATCCATCATCTTAGCTATCCTATGAATTAAAAAAATACATTTTGCTTGTTCTTTCTCATTAGGTAAAAAGTGGTCAACAAAAAATTCTCATCTATTTCAATCTAATTCTATGAATGTACATTAAGAAAAAAGAAAGAAAAACCTTTAAAAATGTATAACATAACCCTAATAAATGTGTATCTGATATAATGTATATTCATAAACTTTAATATATATTCAGATATATTCTTAAACATTAATTTTTGTTAATATGTAAGTGGGATTCAGAAAAAACTTTTCTTGACATTCCAAACCTTACTCCATTCTTCCAAGACTAAATGCAAACTTTAATATAAATACTTCATAATCAATCTCCAAAATTATTGCTGTCATTAAATTACTACTGTGTTTACCTAAATTTAGAAATATTAAATAATTTTAATGTCCATTGCTAAAAACATTGGAAACCCAGATGGTTGTATTCATTAATACTTTTATTCTGATGTAATCTAAATATAAAATGTTTATACTGAATCACTAAAAAATGGAACAAATACATTTAAAGTCTATTCACACAAAACAAAATTAATGGGCAAGATTTGTTTTACATAATAAAATTTCAAGAACAACCTGAATACTTAAAGAAAATATTTTGCATTCTTAAACATATAATTCAAATTAAGTATTCTGCTTTAATTTTTTGACAAAACACATTTTCTAAAACACTGTAGACCTGGAAAATAATATTTTTGACAATAGTAAAAATAACAGCACTAAGAGAGTCAAAAGATGCAAATTTCAGAAAATGGCTTTTTGGTAATTTTTATTTAAAAATAATTTAAAGTTTAGAAATTAAGAAATCCTAATTGTTCATTTCTTTAATCATACAGATTTTTAAAATCTATTTTATTTAATTATTATTTTAATGTGACACACCCTCAGGAAAGCAGAATCAAAACAATTCTAAAGATTTCCTGGGTAGATGAGATTTATTATTTATACTTCTATGCTAGGATACCCTAGGAAAACACAGAGTTAGAGTTTGGAGAAGAGATATATTATGTTTTTATTTGTTCTTGTTATTTATGCAGAAATGTCTTTTCTGCATATTTTCAAACTATCCAAAAGGTAGTGTATGAAGATGACATTGTGCCAATGCTGCTGCATAAAAGGAAATGAACCTCCTAATTTACATTATTTAAAAAAATCACAAATGCTTTGGATGCATTTTGTATATCTGTAATGTTATTTAAAGTAAAGTGAGTTTAGAATGTGGTTCAATGTGACATACACTTGTAGTTATTAATTATTAAATTACACAAAAGTAGTTCATTTATTTCTTAAAGTCATTTACAGTCTTAATATGTTCAGTATTTTTATTGGAATTTTCTTATAAGACAAACATTATCTAGGTGTAAAGTACTGAGATCAATTGTTTATTTGCTGAAAATTGTTAATAAATAGATTTATAAATGTACCTCAGTGGTAGAGAGCTTGCCTAATATGTGCTAGGCCCTCAGTTTGATCTCCAGGACTACAAAAACTAACTAACTAACTACGTAACTGACTGCCTAAATAAATAAATAAAAGTATTTACACCTCAGTACATCAAATATTAAAAAAACAGAAATACTGACCCTATTGTTTTTAAAAACCATTGCTTTATATTTAGAGATATTTTACTCCAAAATATGTCTACATGTTGAAGAAAAACTTATTGACCATTTTGTTTTTCCAAATACAACTAGCATGCTACTTTAAAATACAATCGTATATTTTTCAGATTTTTCTAACACTGCATAGATTAGATGGAATGAATAGAGAAAAAGCTGAATTTCTTTCATTCTATCTATAGAAAAGCATGCTTCTATTCAAATTCACACACACACACACACACACACACACACTGCACAGTACCTAATTATAACTAGATTATCAGGACAGATATAAAAGCTAAATTTTGGTGGAGATATTCCACTATCAGCTTCTCACTACCACTCACAGTCTTTTTCATGTATTTCATTGCTCCTTTATGACTGTCAGTTCCTCATAATAAATCAATATGCTTTGAACTAAATATGAAGGGTGATTATGAGGGTAATCAGATCAATGTAAAGCATTTCCGTCAGTGTGAAGCATCCCTCTCTTCCTACTTCTGAAAGTATATTATCAAAATATACTACTAACACTACCTGAAATCATTTTCACAATACACTACAGTAGTGGTTAAATTTTAGTAACATACTCCAAATGAGATTTGATGATTGCTATAAATCTGTAGGGGAGTTACTCTCGATAAGAACAGGAATTTAAAATTAGCTAGCATTCCTCAAAGTGGTACTTAACTTTAAATGGAAACAGACACTTTGAAATCAAAGTTCTGAACTCAAAGCCTACAGCTAGCTCTTTAAGGATATTTGTTTGCTACTGATGAAAATATGAAAAATAAAAGAAACATATAAATTAAAATTTTATGAAAATTTTGTGTTTTGAAAGAATGTTTCTTTAACAGTATATAAATATTATAATGTTTACAACTGAGTAATTTTCAGCCACACTCTATCCTTTCAGGAGTCAGCATTTACTTAGGAAAAGTGCTGAAAACCTCAGCTCCTATGTCTACTCATTTCCATGTATTAAAACTAATTGTCCCCCCCTCTAAAATAATGATGATCTCTGTCAATTTCTCATTACTATGATGAATAGCAAATGCTTCTAATTGTGAAAGGCTTTTGAAATTGTGTGCCATTATACATTTGTAAGATAGTAATATTTTATTATAACTATATGTATACATTGCAGAATTACACGATGACAAAAGAAAAAGCAAAGCTAACAACACTCACTACATAACAGCAAAATTCTTTCTTATAAAAATGTGGTAGGTAGAGAATTAACTTGAAAATTTTGAAGTTATGATTATGGTTGTTTGCAGAGTTTTACATTTGTAATAATGGACAGAGGATCAGCCATTCAGCCTGATGTTAAATTTTCATATAAGGAATTTCTGGAGTAAGACTTTTATAATGATTCTTTATAAAGAACTGAATAAATTTTGTCTCAAATTATTTTAAATTTTAGGACCAAACCATTTTTGCTCATCTGTAGGAATGAGGCTAAAATATTATATCATTTTTGTAGCTGGACATGGTGGTACATGTCTGTAATCCCCGTACTTGGGAAGCTGTGACAGGAGGGTTCCAATGAGTTCTAGCCCATCTTGGGGTAAGTGGTCAGTTTAAGGCCTGTCTGAACTACATAGCAAGACCCTGTCTCAAAAAATATGAATACTGTGTATATAAAAAATCAAAATTATATTATTTTGTACCTCTTTATATATATTTATATTTCTATGAACAGAAGTATTTTTCTTGGAGATATTTCTTGTTTTGGCAAAAAATTATGACTATATTCTGAATCAAATTATAATTAATTCATTCTGTAGAATTTTTAAAAGTGTAGCAGTACTATGAATACTATGCATAGTTCTAGAAAAAATATTTTATTTATTTGAAATTACCTTTTGTAATGGAGCCCTGGAACACACAATTTCATTAACATTAAAATAAATCTGTTAAATTTCCACGTTTTATTTTTTAAAAGTTATAAAAATATAAATTAAAAAGTTTCTTTTGTATTAGATTTACTTTAACATTCTGTGATATTATTGTCTTTCAGAGACAGTTTACTGGCTGTATTTAGCAAGAATTGAAGAAGATTAAGCATAGTGTCACCATGTTGTAAACACCTCATAATTTAACTTTGATTAAAGGTTTTTTAATTGAACAACAGAAATTAATAGATTCATGGGTATGAAACAAATGTAATTACTCTTGCTAAAATCATAAAAATTTGTGGTGCAAGTATGAACAGCTCACAGAATAGATACTTATCTATTGATGTGAAAGATGGTTTTAGGGGCAAATATCCTTATACAGTGAACCTTGGTTCACGAACTCAATTCTCTCCATGAATCTTGTTGCAAACTGAACTGGACAGGAACCGAATCAAATGTACCCATAAGGTCAACATTCAACCTATCCATTGAATTTGATTCAGCTCTTGTCCAACTCGGCTTTCAACCAGAGTCGCAACCAACTCATTGTGCTGTAACACAAAGGCTGCATGGAAAAAAAATATTAAATTTAGTTCAGTGTTCTTGTGATTAAAACTGAATGTTTTACATTTATTGATAAAAGTTATATCAAGGACACCTCCCTAAGAAAACATTTTATCTTTATAATTACTGTGATGTGTCTAATTATTGATATACACTAATTTCTAATATCCATTATTGTCAAAGTCTCACAATTTTTAAATGATCAAAACTAAAGTGAGCAATGAATTAGTTCATGACTCATTATGTTACAAATGGGCTGACTTTACCCAATCAAACAGTCTCAGGTAAAAAAATGGTAATTTTATAAACAGATCTGGAAGCTCAAGCCCAGGCCACTCTGACCTGTCAGGTGCCACTTAACTAAAACTTAATTTATAACGGTAACCAGGAAACTCCTTAGTTCTTCTGAGAAACTGGCTCCCAATAAACAATTCCATTGTAGACTACAATGCACTTCATGAACTTAGCTAAAAGTTTTTTTAGACGGTCATAGAACACTTTGATCCGATAGTCAAGTGTTAATGTAATCCAAAGCCACACTACAAGAAAAAACTAAATTACTTATCAAATTACTAGCAATTTAAGATCAATCTTTTCAAAGAAAAAGTCAAATAAAAACTTGAGCATGATTTATAATCATATTCTCAAACAATTTTTGTTAAATGAGGATTTTCAAAAATTGAGTATATCTATCCATTCTCCTTTCAAAAGACCATTCACACCATAATGTTTCCAAGATAAAGGAAAATAGCATTTCAAGTATTATTTTCTTTTACCCATGATGTAGTTTATGCAGTGATATTCAAACTTAGTTCTCAAATATTATCTTTCTGCTTGCACTGTAATTCCATTTATCTGATTATTTACCCATTTATCCATTCATCTGATTATTTGATTATCCATTATCTGATTATTTTGAGCATCTATTGCACTGAGCCCTTTAGCCACTTTCTTAACACAAAAGTTATTTAACAGAATTTCACAGTATGGAAGTGTCTGTAGGTATTTCTTTCAGGCCTAACGTTCACTTCAATATGGAAGTGTCTGTGGGTATTTCCTTCAATCATAGCATACATTTCAGGAGAAATATCTTATTTGGTAAATAATAGTCTAAAATGGAAAGCTTTTGATTAAATCTGTTGAAAGAAAACATTATTTTTCAAAATGCTCCTTATGGAAGAGAAATATTCAGTTATGTATGTTCTCTCAGATATTGAGAGTGTCCGTGATAATGTATGTAAGGTGACTAACAGGAAGCCTGGTATTCACTTCATTTTGTTTCCTACAAGATAGGTATAAAAGTATTTTCTTCCCTCAAATCATAGGGCTATTGTGTGCATCTTTCAAAAGAGAAATTTTAAATCTAGAAATTACTTTATAAATGAATGATATTTAAATATTTTAAAGTGGTGCAATATAGGTCAGCAAATGAAGAAGGGAACAAATATTTTAAACAATATGGTTTTTGAACATAATGGTTTTACATATTGAAATACTTTCTTACTGTCTGTCTGTCTGTCTATCTATCTATCTTATTTGTCAGATTCAAAAACCGAAAAGTCAAGACCATTTTCTATTTCTCTTAAAAATCTTCACTAAATTACAGTATTTACTTTTGTTGAAATTTAATAGCATGGAATTTCTTTTAATATAACTATGGTAAATTCTTACACATTCTTGTTAAAATCATAATACATTATCACACATGATTAGCATTACTCTAAGAGTTCATAGTGTTTGGTGAACATCACAAAAAATGATCAACAATCTATTAGTAATTTAAAGCAAATGAGAAAATAAGGTAAGAGTCTATTTATGAAAACACTGGGTTTCACTACTAAATAATTAATTTTAAACATTATTGCTATGGATTCCACAAGTAAATAATTTAAAGCAGCTTATGATATTAGGACTAAAATAATTTTGTTATGGGGTAAAGGGAGGGCAGGGGAATGGGGAAAAATAAGAACAAAGATACATCATGCAAAGGTACAGATCTCAATGATGACTGTAACTATATTGTATACCTAAAATGTACCAATAAATTTAATGTAAAAAAATAAAATATTTTTGCTTACTTACTCTGTAAAATCAATTATTTTATGCAATGATACTTAATCTCTTTAACTTGAAAACTTTGTAGAAGTAATACATAAAAAAACACTGTTTTATCTATTTTCATCAATATTAGATTGAAAATATTTACATGTTACTAAAAGACTGACCTTAATTAGAACCTCTGGACATCCTGCTAAAAAATTGGTTGAAGACTCCATCAATTCTACATTTGCAAATTTTCCAACACTTAAAGAATTTATTTTTGTGACAATAAGATTTTTTTGAAATGATGGTAAAGCTATAGTAAAACTGTGGAGAAAATAACTACTTTTCTTTTCTTTTTCTTTTCTTTTAAAAATTTTAGTTTTATTAGTACACGTTTGCAGTACATAATGATCACATTTGTCATGTGGAGTTTGTACATAACACATCTTAATTATTTTTCATCTCCTTCCCTTTCTTTCACCCTACTTATTTTAAATATATTTTGATTAGAAGAAATATATCAAAATTTTCTCCTAGCAGAGTCAACTTAGTTTGTACTCAAGAAAGAATGCAAATGAGGGCAATAAATATACCTAGGCAAATTATATTCCTAAAATGTCACCAAAAAAATAAACTACCTGTAAAATAGAGTTATCATAAAATAGACCATTATATCTTTCAGGTTTGTGATGCATTCAGTACAAGCTTATATATTATTACTTCTTTCTTCAAATTGCTTCCATTGGACAATCAAAATCAGAGAAACTACTGCTGAGCTCAGTTTCGGTTCTCGTGGATGAACAACGTGTATAAAAAGACAGTTAAAAGTTTACCATACTTTTCCCAAGTAAGAGTAAGAGTTGCTTTGGAAAGAAACTGAGATAATCACAGAGACAATGGAAAAAGCATAGAATATATGCCAAGAATCTTCTATTTGTAACCTATACAATAGAGAGGAGGGAAAAATATAGAAGTGAACATGGATTAAGAGTTTACAATTTTATAGTATATTAGAAGATTCTCAAGTTGGGAAATAGTAACTGAGAGAAAAATTAAGCCAGGCTATATTTATTTATTTTTCTGTTTTGAGTGTAGTTTGAGCATTCAATATTCTGTTTCGTTCTGTCATAACAGCTGAATAGTAGTAGTATTTACCTAGTGAATGATTTTTCATAGAATAAATGAATGGACACTAAAACTCGTATTTCATGTTTGTATTGATCATCAAATGCTTATCAGAAGTGCATTATGTTTTGCTTTCTAAGTGGTTTAATGGGGAAAAAAAGGCAATCACTAGTCCTAAAAACACAAGCTTGTCATCATATAATGGTTTACTTTAATTTGTTAACACACAATTATTAGGATTTATGGAAGAAATATCTTTCTTTAATTACAAAAAAAAAATAGTTATGGTGGTCATAGTTACTCATAGGTTAATTGGTAAAGTGTTTTAAATGAGAAGCCTTATTTTTAAGTAACATTAAAATATACAAACATTAAAATTTATTAAAAGGCCATGATAATAGTTTTTAAGATGTTAACTCAAATGTTGAATTACCATTTTAATATTCACCAAAAACATAAATTTAATGTATTTGGAACCATGCATGTAGTTAAATAAATATATGATATGACTCTGATAAATTATCAAATTCTTAATATTTAGTGCAAAAGTAAAAGACTAAGCTCTGCTTGGTGTTGCCTGCTTATAATCCCAGTTACTCAGGAGGTTAAGGCAGGAGGACAGAAGAAGGAAGATCCCAAGTTCATGGCCTGTCTGGGCAACTTAGAAACCATGACTCAAAACAGAATTTAAGGGCGTGGGTTTAGTTCAGTGGTGCCCGCTCCTGGCTCGCAAGGGCAAGGTCCCGAGTTGGATCCCAGGCACCAACAAAACAAAACAAAACAAAACAAAAAAACAGATTTTAAAAACTGGTTTGGGATGTAGCTCAGAACTCCCTGACATTAACCCCTAATACAGCAAAAAGAAGCAGAAAAAAACTAGTAAAATGTAGCACAAATTTTTATAGATGGGCAAAATTTAAGGATAATTTAATAAAATATTAGTAATTGTGTTTATGATATTACTCTGACATGCTAAAAGTGAATGTTGTAACAATACGTTATAGTTAATTTCCATTTCCTTCAATGCTATCCCCAGACTGATTATAGGTAGGATCAAGAATGAAAATATGTATGCCTATAAAACTATTAGTGTAAAACATCAGTCTCATTTGAACTAATCCCTATAATAAGTATGCTATCTACTAACTCATATAAACTAAGGAGGATTAGTGTATTACATTTTGATGCATTTTTTAATGTCTAAATTAAACTAGTATATAAATTCTCATTTTTTCCCACTCAAACCGGATCACAGCATATTTCAATATCTGATTCCTAGTTATCACATATTAAAGGTATTATATGATTGGAAGACAACAAAATATTCATCGATATAGTATTTATTTTCTTTAAATTCTTTTATTGGTACATTTTAGGTATACAACACAATTATATTTCTCATTGGGAATTTGAACCTTTATATGATGCATCTTGGTTCTTATATTTTTTCCCCATTCCAGCCCTCCCTTCATGCCCTCCAACCTTCCCTATTTACAAAGACTTTATTTCCATTTTTTCCATTTCTCATCATTTTTCCTTTCCCTTCTTT
>NW_004624789.1:1399117-1420276 GCF_000247695.1 Heterocephalus glaber | reverse complement strand
CTCTTGCTTCCAGGAATGAATTTGGGAGTATTGCTTCCCTTTCAATTTCATTGAAGAGTTTAAACAGTAGTGGCAGTACTTCCTCTCTAAATGTCTTGTAGAATTCAGCAGTGAAGCCATCAGGGCCCATCATCAATATAGTATTAAAGTGTCAAGACTGTTTTAACACTTTGGTTACTTTTCCTGTTAGTAATTAGAGTTGGGTGATATAAGGCAAGTGTGGGTATTCATATGTACCTAGCTTTATAACAAGTTCCTTGTTTTCAACTTTCTAGTCAAATTATATTAAGTGTGGAATACAATATACTGTATTTGGGAAAAGTAGAATGGTGACATTTGTACCTGATGGAGGGATTTATTAATGCGTCTGGAGGGAAAATCCCTAGCCCTGGCATTTGTCTTTGGAAGCTACCATGTAATAAGGCTGCATATGCTAATCAAAAATCACTCCTACAGAGAGGCCTCAAGATCTGAAAAGTAGGAGCCTAAACAGGCAATTGCTCATGTGTGTTCAAAATAAATCAAACTATTATTCATATATGACATAAATATTTTAGAACTTTTAAAAAACATGATAGGAAAGAAAGAAAATTAAATGGTATGTCTATTGTTCCTTAAATATAGAATTTCCTAAGTAAAGCAAATGCAATGCAGAAAATAAAGCAAAAGAAATACAAATACTGGACAGTCAAGAGACAACAATCAACATTAAATGGAAAGCTTTCCACCCAAACCAATGTTACTTTATAAGTGAGAATCATGATTTATTCTTTTATTTTGGGTGTAATGAAGGAGAACACCTTTTCCAGGAAAATGAAGGTGAGAGCCCCTATTTCCCAGATTCTCTGTTGAATTACCTGGCTTAATATTCCCTGGTCCAATTCCTTATTTCTTTTTATTAGTACATCTGGGGAGTGGGTAAATATACATAGCTCACCCTTTTTCCTTCTTTCCCTAAATCCCCTTCCTATTTGCATAAGGTTCTCTTCCCCTTTAGTTTCTTACCAGGTACCTATTATTTTGCTCTTTAAAGATGTCCTGATCCTAAGCCACATCTCAGTGCCACTACTGCAAAATGAATCTCTTGAGAGCCCATGTATTTTGCTACGTCAATAAGAAAGTGAATACACATTCTAACAGAGAAAAAGATAATTAGAGTTGGAATCAAACACTAATGAGGTCATGAGTAGTTTGAGAAATGAAAAATTTTAAGAAGGAGAATGTATAGCATATGGACTGTATGTAATTTTGGGTCAACCAGTAAATAAGTAAATAAATGTAGATATTATAAAACTATCTTCTCCAAAACTGCTTTCATTTCATAGAGTAGTAAGAGATTTTTTTCCTACTATAACTTCTTGATGAAGATTAGCTTTTCCATATTCATTTATCTGTCTCTTACATCTTAAAACCTTGGGAACAAATGCCAAATCTGATTTACAAGAAACCCAGAAAAGGAATTCAATGGTACATATTTATGATCTACATGTGACCTATTTTAACAATTCCCTTTGCCTTCTGGCTAGTTACTAGGGTTTTCTGAGTAGTCTAATAACTCTGAGCACAAATTAAGCTCACTGTACTTTATACACAACTATCTCTCATTGCCAAGCTTATAAGTGATACTAAACTGGAAATTTATTGAGGATCATTATTAAGTATTAAGGCTACCTTGAAGAGTCTATAATAATTATAAGATAATTCCATATATATAGCATATAATAGTATAAGATAATACCATATATGTATCTTTTGTTATAAAATTCCGAGCTTTTTAGCTTTCCCTCTAGAGCTTGCTTATCTGTCTTGCTCATTTTATCACACCTTCTTCATAGTTCACTAGGCTCCCTGCTCTTCTTGGTCTCCTTTTGTTCCTCAAATACCCAACTTTTTGGCCTGTTGAGTCCTATGATTATGTATATCCACCTTTAGGGTGCTGTTTTCCTGATAGCCTTCTTTGGATTGGCTTTTTCCTTTTTTATTTCCTTTTTATTTCTATTACTATTTTAAATGCAGAATTAATTATAACTTCAGGATCTCCTAATAATTATCTTTTCTTCATAAACTTAGCTGCAACCTTTCTCTCATGTTTCAGGATCAACAAAAGAAAAACATAAAATTTGAGCATTTTTACATAACTCATATTTCTGGAATTGTTGAACCCTCAAAAAGTATCTTACTTAATGTCCAAAGGTCTAGAATTTTGTTTCAGCTTTGCTATGTAAGAGTTCTATGGGAAAATTACATAGATTTTATATCTAAATTCCATTATATTATTAATCAATGAGAAAAATATAAGAGGGCGGGGGATTTAGCTCAGTGGTTCCACCGCCTGCCTCGCAAGTGCAAGGTCCTGAATTCGACCAAAAAGAAAAATGTTAAGTGTTCTGTGCCCAGTAATCCTGACATGCCAAATTCATTGGACTAAGCAAGGCCTGTTAGTAAAGCACATTTCAGGGATGTGTCACACTGATCCTGGCAGCGTGGCTTTGGCTGCTGTATATGTTCCCTCGCCCATTCTTCTCCACTATTGTTCCCAGGTTCTGCATTCTGATTGCCATGAACTAAGCAGCTTTACTTAGCTATTCACTTATTCCATGATGTTGCTGTGTTAGTGCCCTCTGAATATGCACTAAACCTCCAAACTGTGAGCTAAATTAACCTTTTCTCCTTAAGTTGTGAGTGATGGGTATTGTCTCCTGCAACTGGAAGCTTAATATATGCTGTTCAGTGGGAATTTTTTCCTTTACAATGATGGAACTGTCCTGTATCTATAATGTACCACTGTAATTACTAGACATATGATTCTTGAAGACTTGAAATGGGTTTAGTGTGATTGGAAAATAAATTTTTAGTCGCACTCAGTTTTAATTAAACATAATGTAGCTAGTAGACACTGTATTACACATTAAAATATAGATATTACTTGCCCATATTTTTGAGAAAGTCTAACAGAGCATGAATAGTTATGACTGCATCGGTGTTGAGTAAGTTTTTTAAAGCACAAATATTTCATAGAAATAACTGTCCTTAAAGAATGTAAATCAATCCTTAAATGTTATCTAGAGCCCAGGAATTAGTCTGACCTATATGAAAACTAAGTAGAAAATTAATTACAAGAATCAGTCTGAAGAGGGAAAATAGAAGATGGCATAGCAATGTCAAACCTAAAGAATTTTAAAATGAAAAAAATATGATTCAGTCTTTCCCAAGGAGAATTATATATTATTGAATTCATATGGAATTCAGGTGGTTTTCTTTAATTGTTCATTTTTTTTAAAAAAAGCAAAAGATATAAATAATCCAAAGTATATGATAGTTTCTTTTTATGACTTGTTAAACCAAACAGGCTCAGAATTATCCTTTTCTCCTAGCTGTGTCCCTATCCAAAACAGAGAGAACCAATCATACACATATGACATCATTCTTCACTTATGACACAACACATTTGGAAAACTCCCTATATCTTAGCAAAAGATTTTATTGTAAGCATGTATTTTTTTCAATTTAAAATGGCATTGTATAATCACAACTCTAGTAAAGTTGACCGACTTTCTATAATTAAAAAGTCTGTCAGTAGGACTAGTCCATAGAAACATATTAACATTCAGAGGAAGCTTAAAAAGTAAAAATATTTCTTAGTAAATGTGTTTTCTACACCTTGGCAGCATAAAAGTGGGTTTCCCCTTGTTTGTTAAAGTTTAAAAATGAATTTACCAAGCTGAATGCAAATATTAAGATGCTTTTTAAAAAGTAGCAAATTTTTAACGATACATATCATTACAGCTAATCATGTTTCCACTAAAATTATCCTTAAAAATGATGTTCTCTGAATCTTATTGTACAATGAAATCCTAATATTCCTGACAGGTGCTATCCATCCATATAACAGGCAACCCATGCACATATATTGTGTAATTTCCATAAAGAAATCAGTTTTTAAACTCAACACAGATGCTGTTCCTACAGGCAAGAAATAGAAATTTAAAAAATAACTGAGAGTAGTATGATTCCATCACCTCAAAATAAAAATAAGCAGAAAAGATAATATATATAGTCAATATAAGTGCTATATTTTGTGTTCATTGTGTTTGTCCTAGAAATGATGTAAATTTGGCATAATATATCACAATGTTTCATATTTTGTATATTTTAAATTTAGGGAAAGTATAAAGAATAAAATTAATTTTAGTAATATTTTAAATTTTAAACTGTGTATGACAAATATGGCTAATACATAGATAATTTAATGAAAGAAAAAAGCAGCATGTTATGAAGGACTAAGTTAAAACAAAAACAGGATATTCTTAAAATAATGCACACAAAAAACTTTGTAAAGGGAACTGTTCTCTTACATTATAAATTTTAAATGTAGATTACTGAACTATTTAATATCTGATTGTTTTCTAACAGATTTATGAACTTAAAATCTATTTTTGCCCAATTTATTTCCCCTAAGAGATGGTTTCAAGGTGCATGCATCAAGCTAGAAATAAATGTCTCAAGCTTTATTTTGTTTGGTGTCATTCTCCATCCCTGGGTATGGATGGATCATTGCAACCTTAGTGTAGATCCTTGTATAGATGATTGAGTATTAGTAGATCCTAAATAAAGCATCATATAAAATAATGAGACAATGTATTAATTAAAAAGTAAGTAATATCCACAATATTTTTATCTAATGTAATTCCAGGGAAAATCATTGTTATATACAAATCTTATCAATGGTAAAGCAGTCCAAATACATATAAAATGCATAGCATTAAATGAATTTCAAGAATAAGGTACAGGAGTTTTTAAATACTAGCTATGGTATTATATACATGGTCTTACAGGTGCTTACATAAACTATATCTATATATAATAATATCTTATATATTTATTTCTTTCTATAATCAAATTAAATACTAAACTAATTATGGAAGATTACCAGAAAAACCTATATGTACTTTTCCTCTGTAAGTATATAGAAAGTACATACATACAGATGGGTAGATATTGTAAACATAAGTATGTCTTAAAACACCAACAATGTGTTTCTTATGAATTAGTTTCTTATTTTAAAAAAAGCTTTAAATTCAACTAGAGTTTTTTTACTAAATTTAATATTAGTCATTATAATTAGAACTAAATTAAGTAGGTAAGATTTTGTATGGCATGGTTCTGACCCAGGATACATATACATATATCTCTATTTATATCTATCTGCATATGAGAGAATATATACATATATAGAGATGTTTTTCAATAATGAAAGTAATAAGTAATATTCTTTCTATATATTCATTGCTCTTAAAATTCATGAAATAAATCAGCTTCAAAAAATGAAATAAGGCAGTTCCACTGATCCCAGCCCAGAGGTAGGTGCTTCCAGGCCACTGTTCCACTGCTCCCAGTGCAGAGGAGGTGGGTCATGTGGGCACTAAAAGCACATCCCCCAATGAAATGAGAAGACACGTGAACAAGTCCCAAAACCAGACTTCCAGATCACCTACAGTAACTCCAAAGGAAAAGGAGATGGAATACTCTGATACTCAACAAGCTGGACTCCCTGAACTGACAACAAATGAGGATTCAGAAAAAAATGAAATCAGAAATAATTTCTCAGATAAAAGCAGAGATTTTGCCCATAGTGCAAGACATGATTAATAAATCTAGAGAGGACACAGATAAAAAAATAGAGGAGCTGAGGAACATGATGGAATCACAACATAGGAAACAAATGGAATGCAAAAAACAGACACAGATTTCCAGGAGATTAAAAACTCCATTGAAAGTCTACACAGCCAAAGAAGCCAATGTGAGGTCAGAATTTCACATATAAAAGATAAGATTGCAGTTATTGACCAGGAAAAGAAAAATTGCTTCAAAATTGTAAGGGAACATGAGAAATCAATCCAGCAGCTGCTAGACGATGTAAACAAGAATAACATAAGACTGATCGGAGTCAATGAAAAAACAGGAGATAGTGCAGATGACATAAAAAACTGTTCATAGAAGTAATGGCAGAAAACTTCTCAAGCAGGGGAAAAGAACTTGACATACAGATAAGTGAGACATATAGGACTCCAAATAAACTTGATCAAAAATAAAATCTACATATAGGCATATAATTGTTAAGATTCAAGAAACCCAACAGAAGAAGAAAGTTCTACAAGCAGTTAGAGAAAAGATACAAATCACATACAAAGGAAATCCCATCAGCATCACAGCAGACTTCTCAATGCAAACCCTCAAGGCAAGAAGAGCTTAGAGTGACACATTCCAAGCTCTAAAGGAAAACAGCCTCCAACCAAGACTGATGTACCCTGCAAAAGTATCTTTTGAAATGGATGGAGAAATAAGATACTTTCATGACAAATATCACCTTAGGAACTTCATTAATACCAAACCAGCACTCTAAAAAATTTTAGATAATATCCTAGGAACAGACAATGAGGATCACAGCCCCAGGAAGCAAAGCAGAATGAATCCATTGGGCACAACAAGAAATTAAATGTAAATGGGGAGAATCCAACAAAAAGAAAAAGTCATGACAATGATAAGTCAATATGTATCAGTTATAACCATCAATATTAATGGTCTCAATTTACCAATCAAAAAAAATAGACTGGCAGAATGGGTCAAGAAACAAGATCCAACAATATGCTGCATACAAGAACCACACTTAATTCAAAAAAAACACATAGATTGAAATTTAAAGGGTGGAAAACAATACTCCATGCGACAGGAACCTGAAAAAAAACAGGAGTAGCTATCCTCTTTGCAGATCAAGTGGATTTCAAACCAACACTTGTTAAGAGAGACAAAGAAGGACACTACATGCTTGTAAAGGGAACATTCCAACAGGAAGAGATGACAATCATAAATATCTATGCACCAAACACTAGTGCACCCAACAATATAAAACAATTACTAACAAACAGGAAAAGTCATATATGCACTAATACAATTGTAGTGGGGGACCTCAACACCCCACTGTCACAAATAGATAGATCAACTAGACGAAAAATAAGGAATGAAATACTAGAACTCAATGGAACTCTTGAATAAATGAACTTAACAGATGTTTACAAAGTGTTCCACTCCACCAAATCAGAATACACATTCTTTTCAGGTGCACATGGGTCATTTTCCAAAATAGACCACATACTCACTCATAGAATGTGTTTAAGTAAGTGCAAAGGAATTGAAGTTATCCCCTGTATGTTATCAGACAATAGTGAGATGAAATTGGAGAACAATAACAAAAGAAACGACAAAAATTACATAAATACACGGAAATTGGACAACACACATATGAATAACCAATAGGTCAGAGGAAATTAAAGAAGAAATCAGAGAGTTCCTACAATTAAATGACAATGACAATACAACATATCGGAATCTATGGGATGCAATGAAAGCAGTCTTATGAGGGAAATTCATAGCAATGAATACACATATTAGGAAAATAGAGTGAGCCCAATTAAACAACCTCATGCTGAACCTCAAACTTCCAGAAAAAGAGCAGGACAAATCCAAAGCTCATACAAGGGAGGAAATTATAAAGATCAGAGCAGAAATCAATGCAATGGAGACTAAGAGAACGATACAAAAAAAATCAATGAAGCCAAGAGTTGGTTCTTCAAAAGAATCAACAAAATTGACAAATCCTTAGCCAACCTTATCAGAAAAAGGAAAGAAATGGTCCAAATCCATGCAATTAGGAATGAAAAGGGTGAAATTACAACGGACCCAGCAGAAATCCAGAGTATCATAAATACCTACTTTCAGAACCTATACACCAATAAGATGGACAACACAGAAGAAATGGACAGATTCCTAGATACCTATGAATTACCAAAGGTGAACGAAGAAGACCTAAAAATTCTGAACAGCCCAAGATCAACCAATGAAATTGAAAATGTAATTAAAAACTTATCAACTAAGAAAATCCCAGGTCCTGATGGCTTCACTGCTGAATTCTACAAGACATTTAGAGAGGAACTACTGCCACTACTGTTTAAACTCTTCAATGAAATTGAAAGGGATGTAATACTTCTGAATTCACTCCTGGAAGCAAACATCACCTTGATCCCAAAAGCAGAGAAAGAATCAACCTAAAAAGAGAACTATAGGCCAATCTCACTAATGAACATAGATGCAAAAATCCTTAATAATCTGGCAAATGGAATACAGAAGATCATCAAGAAGATCATACACCCTGACCAAGTGGGATTCATCCCAGGGATGCAGGCATGTTTTAACATATGCAAATCAATCAATGTAATAGACTATATCAACAGAGCCAAGGACAAAAAACATATGACTATCTCCATAGAGGCAGAAAAAGCATTTGACAAAATCCAACATGCATTTAGGATAAAAACCCTACAAAAATTGGAATAGTTGCTTTCTACCTCAATCTGATAAAAGACATCTATGAAAAATCACAGCCAATATCATACTAAATTGACAAAGACTGAAACCCTTCACAGTAAAATCAGGAACAAGACAAGGATGTCCACTATCACCACTCTTGTTCAGTATAATTTTGGAAACATTAGCTTTGGAAATTGGACAAGAGAAAGAAATAAAAGGAATAAAGATAGGAAATGAAGAAGTCAAATTGTCATTATTTGCAGATGACGTGATACTCTATATAGAAGACCCCAAGAATGCCACCAACCAAAAGACTAAATAGACTTAATAACCAAATTGACTAGAGTAGCTGGATACAAGGTCAACACACAAAAATCAATAGCTTTCCTCTACAAGAACAATAGACTCACTGAGACAGAAATAGGGCCAACAATTCCTTTCATGATAGCATCCATAAAACTGAAATTCCTACAAATCAACATAACTAAAGAAATCAAAGAACTCTTCTCTGAAAACTATAGCACTCTGAAAAGAGAGATTGAAGATGATCCCAGAAAATGGAAAGACATCCCCTGCTCCTGGGTAGGAAGGATCAATATATTGAAAATGGACATACTTCCAAAATTGCTATATAGATTCAATTCAATCCCAATTGAAATCCCAGCAGCATACTTCACGGACCTTGAGAAAACAATCCCAAATTTCATTTGGAACAAGAAGAGACCCAGAATAACAAAAGAAATTCTAGGCAACAGAGGCATGGCAGGGGGTATCACAATCCCCAACTTGAAACTATACTACAAATCTACTGTGATAAAAACAGCATGGTACTGGCAAAGAAACAGACCTGAGGACCAGTGGAACAGATTAGAAGATGTAGAAACAGCTCCAGACACACTCAGCCATCTCTTCTTTGATAAAGCAGCCATATACCCTCACTGGGGGAAAGACAGCCTCTTTAATAAATAGTGCTGGAAAAATTGGGTTTCAACATGCCAGAGATTAAAACTAGACCTATATCTCTCTCGATGCACTAAGCTAAAATCAAAATGGATTAAGGATCTAAATATTAAAATAGAAACACTGAATTGCCTGGAACAGAGGTTAGGTAGAACTGTTGAAGACATTGGTGTAGGGAAAGACTTTATGAACAAAACTCAGTTGTCTGTGAACTAGCACAAACAATCAACAAGTGGGATCTCTTCGTATTAAAAAGCTTCTGCACAACAAGAGAAACCACCAGCACTGTGAAGAGACAACCCACAATGTGGGAAAAAAATCTTCACCTGCTGTTCCTCAGACAAAGGTCTACTATCTCGAATCTATGAAGAACTTAAAAGAGCCAGGGATTTAGCTCAGTGGTTTCGCCGCCTGCTGCTCAAGCACAAGGACCTGAGTTTGATCCCCTCCCCGGTACCAAAAAAAAAAAAAAGAACTTAAAAAAAATCAGACCTCCCAAATTTAAAGACCAAATCTGAAAATGGGCATCTGAAATGAAAAGACATTTCTAAGACAAAGAAGTAGAAATAGCAAATGAACATATGAAGTGTTCAACATCACTGGTCATTGGAGAGATGCAAATGAAAACCTCACTCCAGTAAGAATGGCCGCTATCATGAAATCAACCAATAACAAATGTTGGTAGGGCTCTGAGGAAAGAGGAACCCTGCTCCACTGCTGATGGGAGTGCAGACTGGTGCAACAGGTGTGGAAGTCAGTATGGAAATACCTCAAAGAACTAGGACTGGAAGTCCCATTTGACTCAGCTATTCCCCTGCTGGGTATCTTCCCCAAAGAATTAAAAGAATCAACCCACGGTGATGTATGTGTACCCATGTTCATAGCAGCACAATTTGTAATAGCTAAAACTTGGAAGCTGCCCAAATGCCCATCAACTGAAGACTGGATAAAGAAAATGTGTGAGTGTGTGTGTGTGTTTGTGTGTGTGTGTGTGTGTGTTTATAAAATGGGGTACTAGTCATCCACAAAAAATGAGAAATTAGAGACATTTATAGCTAAATGGATGCACATTGAGGCGATACCCTTAAGTGAAATAAACAGGACACACATGTATAAATACCGAATAGTTTCTCTACTGTGAGAAACTGAAAGTATAAATAAAGACTAAGTGGTATAATAGATAATGTGAAATAGGAAGAAAGGGGGCAAAGGGAAGGGGAAGTGGGAGGGGTTGGGGAATGGTAAGAACAGCATGGAATTAATATGAGAAAATGAAAAAATGGAAACAAATTCTTTGTAAATAGGGAGGAATGGAGGGGTTGAAAGGAGGGCAGGGGAAGGGGGAAAAAATAAGAACCAAGAGAGATTATGTAAGGATGCAAATTTCCAATGATGAATGTCATTATATTGTATACCTAATTTGTACCAATAAAATAAAATTTTAAAAAATGAAATAGTTTATTATTTTTCTTCCCTTTTCAAATGAAAAATTTTATTGCTACATTTAATAATTTATTATATAATCTTTTATTCCTATAACCAAATTAAATAACAAACTAATTATAGAAGATACGATATGCTATGGTTTGGGTCTAAATGTACCCCCAAAGCCTCATGTGGTCATAGGCTTGATCTAGAGTTTGGGAAGCTGGAATCAATTCATTATGCAATGCTAGGCTCAAGGAAACTAGGATTAAGTGTATGAGTGCTACCACCCTAAGTAGTCTGAATAAGATAAAAGGAGCAGGGAGACAATGTTAAGTCTCTCTTGTTGCTTTTGCTGTTTTTCACCATTATATATTGAAGCTCTCCCTTGTTGCCTTTGCTGCCTTGTTCGCACTATGTTGTTTCTCCTTTGTAATACCTGTTTTCCATCTCTGCCTTGGAGCCAGCTGATTATGGACTGAAACCTCTACAAACTGTCTGTAAGCCAAAATAACCCCTTCCTTTCCAAATTTTGGTGCAGGTATTTTTGTCTCAGCAAAGAGAGAAAAGTAACTAACACAATATATATGCATAATCAACTGCAAATTTCCATCTTTGAACATCATATAGATTGGTTAAAGTTTTTTCAATTAAACCTACTGCCCATGGCCAAGATATAATATCATCAAATAAGAATAATTCAATATTATATGAAAACTTAGACGTTTAAGAGAAGATGAGCATATTATCTCATTTCTGATCATTTTATTTTTGTTAGGATAACTTATTTGGGTATAGCTGACTGATAGAGTGCTTTTGTGAATCATGTGTGGGGCCTTAGGCAAGAGGGAGAGTGAGAGACAGGAGGTGGGGGAAACTTTTACTTTAAAATTGTAATAGACCTTTAGTGATATTCTTTGTTGTTGAATTTCATAAGTGCAACCACTTTTAAAAAATTTTGAAGTCATCACTATCAACCCAATACAGTGGTTTTTTTTCATGCATTTTAAATCTGTTAAGTTTAAATGTATGAAATTTTAGCATGCAGTAGACCTGCCACAACTGCAAAACATCTGTATAAATGAAGTGATTTAAAAGTTCCTAAACTTCTAAGTTCAAGAGCATCTCTCCTTTCCTCCAAAATCCTTTTTTATCCCTTTGTTACACTCATTAGGGTGTCAACTATATGTACTAAGGAAAAAGTGCAAGCACAGAAAGGCTATCATTTCTTTAGTAATATAAATTGCTTCATCATACTGCTTGACTTCTAACTGTTGCTTTGAATTCTATTACATCGAGAGTCAGATTTGATAACAGTATAAAACCACAGGCATATTCCCCTATTTAACATGTTTCTAGGAAATTTGAATATTCTTAACTATCTCACTGACTAAGATAGCCTTAATGTTTCTCTCAGCTTGATTAAACTTCAGACAGGCTTCTTTCTGATTCTGTAATCTGATCACCCTTTTCTTAGAGCTGTTAGTTTGAAAATATGTAATTGCAAATTCTTTCACTGCTCCTTTGAGATATAGATACATAGATATAGATATATAGATATATAGATATATACATAACTTTTGAAAATCCTCTTGCTAGTTTACAAAGGGGGAATCCCTTTTAGATGGACCTTGGAACCATTCTTTGAAATGTAATCACAGAGAAAGATATTGCCCCTTCTCTGAGTCTCTCTGGAAAGGTAGGTGACTTAGATGAGCTCCAACTGACAAACAGGAGATGGCCTAATTATAGAAAAATTAAGGAATAACTCAATGGACTCAATATTTTCAGTTCCCTACTAACATCCTTCAGTACTTTTCTAATAGCTCCTCACAACTTGTCCGTAAAAGTTTGTGGGGACTACCCCATCGATTATGCCCAAAGCAGGGTATGAGCATTGGAGGCTGTAAAGAGTTAACTCCACAATTGGGTTCTTTTGAGAAGTGAGTTCAAACAAAGCCTATGTGACTAGATAAAATGGCAGCTGAGGTCAGAGTAACTCACACACAACTTCTATTCCTAAAATTAAGAATGCTTTGTCTCTTTGCCTACAAGCTGTGCCTGAGTTTGCAACGTATCCCTAGCAACCACATGCAGCCCTCTCACCCTAACCTAACTATGATGGCACCATTAAATATCACCTGCTTTGGATGGCCAGGGTCTTTTGCTGCTTTCTCAGCATAGGCCATCCTGGGTCTCCATTTCTCTCTTAAATTTTGCTTCTCCGCCTTGCACCTTAGCACTGAGCAGGAGATCAAAACTTGCCTCAGGGGTCTCTAATAAAAGTTTTCATTCCCTTTATTTCCACAGAGTTAAATTCAAACTTAGATATAGCTATATTCCTTACTGCAACTATCTTGAATAAAGTATTGTTTTTCTACCTATGGAGCAAGTTTTGCTTTAACATTACTTATAATGAATGTAAGATCTAATCACAGTCATCACATGTAACTTTGAGAAACATTGATGTATCATATAAAAATTTGGGGACAAGATCTAAAAAGTTTCAGACAAAATGAATGAAAAAGACTGTAACAGGACCAATAAAATTTGCTAGTATGTGCCCATTATCTCTTGAAGACCTTTTTATATTATTTTCCTTGTTTTATTTAAATACTTCCGTGGAGAAAATATGATTCATTTAAATGATTATTTAAATACTCAAATTCCTTTTTACCAAGTACTTGAATGACTTTGGTTCATTAAGATACACCAAGTTTCTTCTGAAAATAACCACATAAATTTCTGAACCATTTGTATACAGAAAATTCCTTAAATTTGAACATTTTAGTGTAATACACCTAGAAGATGTTAAACACATTTTTCTTCAGTAAAAGTAATAATAAAAATAAATTTTTACAGATAAATTTTATCACCACAAATAAATGAAAAATATATAGACTCAAAAGAGAATCACTGGTAATTATTGCCAAGAAATTCCTTTTAAATATCAGGTTAAGGATCCTCTTAATTTCATTTTAGTAGAAATGTCACTATGAAGGTACTGACAAAGATAATCAATCCCAACAATTCAATGTCAGTTAACTTAACCAATAATATTTAATTTTTATTTTAGAATGAAAACATTCATAGAAGTCATAGTTAAAAAAAAAAGAAGTCATAGTTAATTTCTATGGAATAAATCTAGGTTATTTTGATAAACACTTATTGATCATTATAGATGTTCCAGTCAGTGCTAGGACATTCAGCTAACATGAGATAACATAAGACATGGCTCTCATTCCTGAAATATATCCTTACAAGGTAGGTATACACAAAAAAGTTAATATTGTATAGTGTAGTTAAAAAAACCTATTACATACACAGGAAGAGGACAGAGGAACCCTCTAAGCTTAAGCTGAGGGTTAATGGAAGGTTTCCACAGAGGGATCATTCCTAAATACACCTAAATTCAGGTCTACAATGAATACAGGTTAGTCAGATAATAGAAAGAGAAAATGTTTAAACATGACATAAAACTATTTTCCTTGAATGTCTAGATGGTACTGTCAAGTGAGATTAGGTAAGGATTAAAAAAATAGAGATGTGTCTGAAGTCCATGGCCACTGCAGTGGCTATAAACAGTTATTTTGATAAAGATCTAAAATGTTTGCCAAAAGTCTTATTTGTTCAGAGATGGGGATTTGGGATGGTGATTGTATCATGGGCTACTTTTCACATCAGTAGATTGATTCATTGATGAGTTCATAGCTGAATGTGCTATTAGGAGATGTGGCCTGTTAAAGGATGTAGGTTGCTAGAGTTATGACCTAGATGACTGTGTTATTGTCTCTGGCTCCTCCTTCTCTTTACTTCTCTTTCCTTTGTCCTCTCCTCTCCTCTCCTCTTCTCTTCCTTCTCCTCCTTGCTATGCCCTTCCTCTCTCCTGCCTCCTACTTTCCATAAATTGAGCAGATTTTCATTGTTATGCCTTTTCACCACGCCATTTGAACCTTGGAACGAGCTAACCATGGACTGAGTCCACAGAAATCATGAGCCAGAATAAAACTGTCCTTTTTTAAGTTCCAAGTGAAAGGGAATTTTTCCAGTGTATAAATAGGTACAGTATGTGAAAATGAAAGTTAGGAAAAAAGTGTGGATTGAAAATGTAAAATTAGGAGCCATCAAAGCTTTTCATGATTCATGCATAGAACTAGGAAAAAGAAGCAATAACACGCATGGAAAATGATGAATTTGAGAAAGAATTGTTAGTGACCTCAATATAACTGATAAGCAGATTAGGCATCCACAAGTGAAATGTAGATAGAATAAACAGTATAGCACAATCCCAGACAATAATAAATTGTTGAAAGCTGTGCCTTATAAACAATATATAATAGGTCCACTAAGTTGACAAAATGTTATGTCTGGGTCTGAGACTATTGAGTCACTGTTGAATTCTACTTTAAATGTCTCACTAGAGTCTTGATTAAAACAAATTGAAATGTGTGGGTGTGTCCAGTGAAACAGAAAGCTTGGAGAAGCTAAGTACAGTTAAGTTTTGTATGGTTAATAAAAGGCATTTTATTGGGGGAAAAATAAAGGAAAGAAGATAGAATTATTTAGAGGCTAGAGTTCCAGGTGAGAGTAAATGAAATTGAGGAGGCATTGATGGAGTAAAGTAGCTCTTGAGAAGAAAAGGGATGGCGTCGCCGGGGATTTAGCTCAGTGGTTTCGCTGCCTGCTGCTCAAGCGCAAGGACCCGAGTTCGATCCCTGGTACCAAAAAAAAAAAAAAAAAGAAAAGGGATGGCATCAAATATAATTATAAAAAGATCATCCTTAATCAAGGGAAGAAGCACCTCATCTCCTTTGAAAGAGATAAGAAAGTAAAAATAAATTGGAGACAAAGATGTCAATACTGTTGAAATAGAATAGATGGAAACAATTACTTTATGTCAAAGACATTAATTATATGCTTCAATTGGTTATGATGTGAGAACAGGAAATTTAAGATTAAGGGGCTTAAGAAGATGGTTAAGTGGTTAATATAATCACATAAAGAAAAGAGATAGTTACCCAAGGAGAGGTAAAATTACCATTGAATGGTATTGAATACTAAATAATGCAAGTTACATTTAAAACATTATCTGATGCCTCTTCTTTTTTGCACAGTTTAGGTAATCTCTGGATATCTTTGAGATAAGGTGTAAGAACATATTGTCTGTGCCTTAAACCAAAGTTCCTGTTCTAAATTCTGTCTCTCTATCTTCTCACTTCTCCTTATTTCCTGGAGTACTTTTTCTTCCTCCTCATTGGTAGTTGTCACCACCCACCTTTCTATGATGCTCTGTTTCCCTCAGGACACAAAGTATTATGTGGTCATTTCTTTCTGGTTATCTCCTCTGCTTTCACCAGAAGCAATAAATAAGTTCTTTTAAGTTTTTCATTTTCGAGCTAACACCTATAGAAAAACAGCATATAACAGCAGGTATGCCTTATACACATCACTAAATGACAATAAGTGGCTTGTCATTACTGATAACCAGGAAGGCATTATGGATGAGTACCACCCAACATTTCTCCTGCCTTTATTACCCTCAGGGAAGACCTCATCAAAATAGCACACTTTCCATTCTCTCATTTACTTTAAATTGAATCTTGAAGACACAATCAAGGCAGAACAACAGGTGCTCCCTTGTTTCAAGTGGGCTATTTGCATGTCGAAGTATCTTTGGATGCTAGATGATGACTTTTCTGAGGAGTTTAAGCTTCTTCCTGGAAAGATCACTTTTTGAATTTGCTTCACAGTGTGTTTCACTAGAATTGCCTGTTTATTACCATGAAGATTTGTCAAGTGAATGTGCCCAGCTGGGATTTTCAGAGATGCAAGCTCCATCTTTTGTGACTGCCCTAGGAAACCTCTCAGTAAAAATGCATCAGCTCAATTAAATTAATTTAACTCCTTAAAGAATGAAAATAAAATTCAAAAATGTACACAATCCAAGAGAACACTATTGATAAAAGTCAATCTGTTGTATATGAAAGAAAGCCCATTCCTCTGATAGTCATGTGAGCTTTTGACCTTAAAATGAACATTCTTAATCCCCAAATTTTACATATCTACTAGAGCAGAATGTAGTTAGTTTCATTTGTAAAAACAAATGTAAATTAAACAACTTTAGGTTTTTCACAAAAGCACTACATTAAACACATTTCTTTTTATACTTATAAATACAAAATTAACATTTTAATATTTCAATGTTAAATATTTTATATACTCCAATGTGCATTTGTTGGCGGCCTTATATAAATGTATATACTATATTGAGGGAACAAGTGAATACGTTAATATATAATTCTTGAATGATTTATAATTTAATGCAAAAAAGAAAAATCCATATAAGTCAAAATATCAAAATTTATAAATGAAGACGGAGAGTGTGTTAGGAAGAGAGTTTTAAAGAAAAGGGGCAGTTAGAACTGACATATCAGTAAAGCAAAGTTGAAAAAAACTCAGTAGAGGAGGAAAAAGAAACAAATATAGGAAAATAACAGCAATTTTGGAACCATAATATCTCTCACTATCTCATTCAAAAGTAGAATCAACCATCTTCTCACAGAACATAAAAGTTCCACAAAAAATATAAAAATAAAATAACCATTAACTTCATATGAAGGAAGAAGATAGATTTTTCTAAGTATCTGAAACCTCAAATGTTATTCTAGATTTTTAAAAATAAAATCAATGTTAAAGGAACTACTCGGGTTTTGAAAATCATATTACTTGATAAAAATATCCTAATCACTATTAACACCCTGCAGTTTTTTTTTTAGCAAAACACAATTCATTAGTGACATTATGTTTGACATTTGTAATCAGTTATAATGTCATTCTATGACAAACATACTTCAGATAAATATATTTTTTAAAACAGTACCCTTAGGCTTGTTGTGATATTCTAGTCTACAGTACCTATGCCTTTTTACACTAATCCATAATTGATGGCTCATGACATTGCCATTTTCAAGCCATTAGTTACACAATAACGTGTTAATTGAGCTTTAATTAAATCAGCCATATTCAAGCTTGGACTATTTTAGCTCTCAGAGACAGATGTTTTTAGGGTTATTTTCATTTAAATCTATTTTCAAATTATTCTTTCTTATTTTTAAGGTTATATATATATGAATATATATATATGAATATATATATATATGAATATATATATATGCAATGAAATGTACATATCTCAGTTATTTGCTACCAAAAGCGTTCATTTTGCACCATACATGAGAAAACAAATGCTAATGCAAGGACATGACAATCATTTTCAGAAATTTGTTACAATCAAACTTATTCAGCTCTTTCACTAATTGTAACTCAGATAATACTATAAATTCTTTATTAGTACATTTATAAAGTCTAAAAGGCCTCTGATATCTCAGGCACTTGAAGTTTATCATTCCAATTTTCTTACTTTTAAACTAGGGCTACAATGAATTTTTTAAAATAAGCCTCCATAGAAGAACATGGACATGTGTTTAGCTATTTGGTAGTTTGTCAACTGCTTAGGTTGTACTACTCATGAAGAAAAAGCCATGAAGGTGTTAGTGATGTGGCTCAGTTAACAGGTTTTCCTCTGTTCCCATTCATATCCACAGTTGCTCTACTCAAAGATGAATACCAGAGAGGGTAGGATCCAGTTCAATACACACCTGCCATCCCTAGGGACAGCCATCTCCTTCACTATAGGTTACTAGAATTTCAATATGAAAAGATAATTCTTTGATTAAGAAGATAAGAAACACACTGGTAAGGACAAATACATGATAATTACAATGGAAAGAAATTGACCAGTAAAGTGACCACTAAAGTTGTACAATGGTAATCTTTTAAACTGATGTAATAAACACATATGGTAATTAATACACTAGATTTTTACAAGTGAGGGAAAGGTAGGTCAAAATGATTAAGTCACCTGCTCAAGGTCATACACGCGTTACATACTTGTTTTTCATACTGAACTTTGATCTATTTGATTACAGAATCTAGACTTGGACTACTCTTTCTCCCAGGAGGGAACAGTTACAAACTTGGAAGACAGGAAGTGGGAAGCAGCTAATATACTCACATCTATACTCCCAATGAACACTTGCTTCATAAATAACAGATATGCATTAAAAACTTTAATGAACTTTCTGCTTTTAATGTTTGACATAATTCAGACCTTAGCACAGAATTATTGAGTCAACAGTGATAATTCTAATTAGAAATTCACCTGCTACTCTTGAGGGTCATTTTAAAATTCTGTTTATTAACTTGTAGAATTTTCCTTCACAAATTGACTGTCTTTTGCAGGAATAAGGTAGAGCAGACCTTGTAGGGTAGCAAGAAGTAGGACATCATTAAAAAGAGCATTCAAGTAGTTAAAGATGGAGAGAAATTTATCAGAAGTAAATTGGTTATTAAATCGTCATTGGCTGTTCTCTCATTTGAAATTTTAAGCATTCCAGGTGGATATAAATGAAATAACATTTAAGACTTCATTAACAGTTCATAGAATATTTAAGAATAGTAAAAGAGCCTTGTGTAAAATGTTCTTGTGTGGTTACCGTAAGCCTCATTATGTGAGTATTCTCGGATGAACTTTTCTGTATAAGAATTAAGAACCAGATTCCACTTATTCCTTTCCCTTTAGCATAATGAATCACCATAGGAAAAGCACTGAGTATTTTTTTATGTGTCAAGCACTATATTAACCAGCACAGAAATTATTATCCTGATTTCACATATCAGGGAACTGACTCTTGGAAAGGTTAAGGTATTTGCCCAAGGTCACACACTTAATAGGTGGGAGAGAAAGCATTTAAGCACAAAGCTATATCACAGCAGCTCACATGCTCACTGAGCTATTTAAGCCAATTAATGACAACAAGCACTACAGAGTTCTGTGTGATTCAACAATGAAAGAGTCAATTCATCATACTGTAGCCACTTGATTTTCAGAACTACAGAATTCTGGAGCCATGTCTGGCTTTGAAATTATTTTCCAATAACTTCTAGATCCAGATAGTATCTTTGAAGACAATGTGAATACATGAACAAATTTTTCAAGTACCCTGAATAAACATAGCTAGTAAACATGCTTAGCTTAGCTAATTCACAACACCTCTTCATTTACCCACATTTACTTTGAGGAAGCTTGTCTTCCTTCTGTAACTCCATATTACTTTCACAATTCATACTTCTGTCCAATCAGTTGAGATCTTGTGGTTTCTCTGTGCTCATTCATTATTCACTGGCCACCTCTCCCTATCTCCTGATGAGCTAAGCATACAGGCCTAATTGTAGAGGCAACTCAGAGAGGAGTTTTCTCAAAGTTCAGTTCAAATGTCTTCGCTGAATCTACCATGACCATGGACCACTAATTATGGATCCTACACTGATGCTTTATGAAACAAAATAACAAGGTCACGCGAGCATACCACAAAGACTATTACATATCAATGTTATGCTTAGTTTTTAAGCTTAGAAAGAATCTAAGGTGGGAAGGACATTGAATGTGTGAGATTACATTTTATTTTTATCTCATGCAATCACCTTGGTTACCTGAAACTAGTGAAAATCAAAGAGACTTCAAAGAGACCTATAATGAAGTTACCAGTTACCTATATGACATCATAAATTTAAAAGCATTAAAGATACTGCCCCTTCACTGTCTGTCTTTTCCACTGTGGTATAACACTAAAATAAGGTTGACTTCACATTTAACTCTGGTAAGTAGAATAGTCTAATTGCATAAAAAAAAATTAGTAATAAATAGTAAAGCAAAATGGCTTTAATTATATTTAGATGTACACAGTGAAAAAGGATTTACTATATAAGTTGACTATTCAATAACAAGATTAAACATTATTGTTTTGTCTTATGCTTGGATTTCTGTTTAAACTAGTATTCTTGAAAATTGATTTTGCTGTTTGTACTCTAAGACATTTAATGTTATTTTGCCGGATCCTAAAACATTATCTCTTTCCACTTTCACTTAAATACAGTAGTATTTATTAGGTAGTAGTCATTTTGTATACTTCATTTCATTGACTCCTCATAATAATCACAAAAAGTTAGTATTATTAAATTATGTTCAGTTAAATTGCCCATGATCAATGAGTTAGTTGTTAACCTGATGTTTTTATCTGCTATAAACTACTGAGAAGTAAAAAACAAACTTTTCCGCATGGTTTTGTTCCATATTCTGTAAAAGAGATATTTGTTGGCCTAGTGCCTGTAAAAAAGTAATTACTTAATAAATGAACTCAACCATAGCTTTTTTTCAGGACATATCAAGATAGTGGAATAGCAAGGAAAACTTGAAGTTCAGGCTGAAAGATAAAGTCAAAGACAGCTGAGAAAAATACTTTTATATAGAATTTATCTATATATGAGGTTTTTAAGGAGCTAAATCCAAAT
>NW_004624789.1:1379291-1391014 GCF_000247695.1 Heterocephalus glaber | reverse complement strand
CCCTACGGTATATATGTTGTAGCAGCTTCCGCAATAAACGAGACTTGATCAGAAACCTGTCTTGTCTCCATCTCTCGTGTCCCCCGTCCCCTCTCATCCTCGCTCCCCCTCTAGGGTCTCCGTTGACTTACCCGCGGGCTGGGACACCATATGACCCAGCTGTCCTCCTGTTAGGTATCTTCTCTAAAGAGCTTAAGTTACTGTACTACTGAGCTGGGGATTTAGCTCAGTGGCACCATGCCTGCCTCACAAGCTCAAGGTCCTGAGTTCGATTCCTGGTGCTAGAAAACAAATAAAGAAAAGACTGTGCTCCCTTCAGCAGCACATATACTAAAATCATGCATGTCACTGCTTATAGCAGCACAATTTGTAATAGCTAAATTCTGGTAGTAGCCTGTATACCCATCAACAGATGATCAGATAAAGAAAATGTGGTATCTATATGTAATGGAATACTATTCAGCTATAATGAATGACAAATTTGAGACATAGGAAATGGATGCACCTGGAAAATAAAATGTTGAGTGAAATAAATCAGACACACAAGTTTAAATGCTGTATGCTATCTCTCATTTGAGTGAGGCAAAGTACAAATAAAGAAAATGATTAAGGATGGACAGAAAGGGACAAAGGGATAGATCTCTTGGAACAAGAGAGTGGGAACAAAGGCCAGGGATGAGGCGGAGGAGAAGAGCAAATAAGAAGAATAAAAATATACTATGTACAGGAACACAACATCCCCGATTAATGTAAATGTTGTATGCCATAACATGAGCTAAGACAAATAATATCAACAAGAATGAAAAATAGTATAGAGGAACTGGAAGAAGAGGGTGGGAGGGGAGGGAAAGGGAAGAGGATTTTTAAAAAAGAAAGAAACATGCTGGAATAGGTACATGTAACCATACCCCAAGACAACTGTAAACTATATGAACAGCAAAGTTACAAATAAAATAAAATTAAATACATAAGAATTCATCTGTGAAGCATTGGTGGAGTTTGAGGGATGCTTATGATTCATTTATTTGCATAGAAGCTTCCTGAGTTTTTTATTTTACTTTCTTTTTTCTTTTCTTTCCTTCTCTCTCTTTCTTTCCTTTCTTTTTATGAAATTTGACAAGAATTTCTTTCCCTTCCACCAATATCTTCCCTAAATCATTGTTCAAAAGCCTAGCATGTTGATGCTCCACATAGTAAATTGATGACTAATAAACTTTAAATGAAAACCATAAAAAAATGGAGGTTGACCATATTAAATATATTCTGCTGCTAGTGTAGTAAACTAAAAACACGTCTTAATTTTAGTGCTAATTAACTACCTCGTTAGGTCTTAAGTGGCCTAATAAAAGACAAGTTTTAAAGGAATGTATCTTGTTTCCAACTTGATTTCTTCCAAGGATATATATCACTATTACTTTTTTTCTTCCACATTTTTAAAATACACTTCAATCTAAACACATTTTTATTTTTTTCTGATTCAAATAATTACTATATTTCCTTCTGACATTTACATATCATCAATCAATTCTTTAATCAGTCTATTTATTTTTTAAGTTTTTATGGAAAAATATACATGATATCAGTTTTACTATTTTAGATATTTTAAGTGTACAGTCTTGTGGCATTAAGTATTCAAGTGCTAGTATAACCATTGCTACCATATATCTCAAGAATTTTTACATCATCTTGAGCGAAAATAAAGTACTATATCTTCCCTCTATCCTTGGGTGGCAAATATTCTACATTCTGTCTCTATGAATTTGATCCTTCTAGTTATGTTATGTGAAAAGAATCATATAATATTTGTTCTTTCATATCTGCCTTATTTCATGTAATACCCTATCTTCAAAGATTCCTCAGTATGATGACAGCTATCAGAATTTAATTCCTTTTAAGGCTGGATAATATTTTATTCTCTGCACTTACCAGATTTTGTTTATTGAACCATTTATGGACATTTGGGTTGTTCTCTACTTTGGGCTATTTTGAATAATGCTGCTAAGGTATTAGTGTACAAATAACTCTTTGAATCTATGCCTTCAATGATTCTTGGTATGTACCTAGAAGAGATACTAATGGGTCATATGGTAATTGTGTATTTCATTTTATTAAGTACTGCCACATTGCTTTCCATGGAGGCTGTACCATTTTACAATTCCCCCAGGGAGTAACAGGTTAACCAACACTTGATATTTTGTGTTTTATTTTCTAGCAGCTATCCTCAAAGTATCTTGTGATTTCTATTTGCATACTTTTAATGATTCAGGGTTTCTAGTATCTTTTCATGTGCTCATTGCCAAATTGTATATCTTCTTTCATTTTTTTATTGCTAAAACTTATGAAATGTTCACACATAGTTACTGTTTATTTTGCAAAACATTTCACCTTGTGCAAATTCCTTCCCTCTCCCCTACACATATACTTGCACTTACAAAACATGTATTTAAGAGTATTAAAGTCAAGCATGTTGCTGCACATCTATAGTCCAGGATAACTTGGAAACTGAGGCATGAGAATCATTTGAACCAAGGACTTTGGAGCCAGCCTAAAACAGTGGGACTCTGTCTCATAAAATAAAACATAAAGAAGAAAGACTACCAATGTTAGGTGTCAATGCCAATAAATGCTTTTAGATTTGTGGGTTTTAAAAGTGGGACAATGACAGAATTATAGATTTATATCTTTCTTTGGCAATCAATTGATTCCTTACATCTTTGGTGACTTCTCCATTTGTATTTTACTCCTCTTTTCCCTTCTCCTATTATCTGTAACTTATGTGAACACATCAAAAAGATTTTCCTACTGTAAACCCTCTTGCATCTCTCAAAATTCTTTTGCATCATAAAATTATCCAACTTTATGACTTATCTAGACACTTATTTATTTTGACAGGCCATTAATTTTCTCTAGATTTGGCAAGTTACTGTTGAATCCTGAATATAGAAACTTTTCTCTTTCAATCATCTTGCTCCTTTTTTCTCCTATCTTTTCTGACTTCTTAAATCTTATGTGATTTTTCTTCTTAGATTTTTTTCATGATACTGGAGTTTGAACCTGTCTTAGTTACTTTTCTTGTTCCTGAGACAAAATACTTGACACCCACAAGTTAAATATTTTTGGCTTAAAGTTCATAGAGTTTTCAATCCACTGTTAGCTGGCTCCAAGGTAAAGTGGCACAAGGCAGAGGGGCATTGCAGAGGAGAGACCATTCATTGTAGGCAGAGACAGCAAAAGCAACAAGGGACCTTGACTGTGTCTTTCTGCAGTTTTACCTTATTCAGACTACTTAGGGGGTAAGCACACACAACCTTCATCCTATTGTCCTTGAGCCTATCATTGCACCCTGAATCAGTTCCAGCACCACACACTCTAGATCCAGCCACTTCTGAAAAAGCCCCATGTATGACCACATGAGGCTTTGGGGAGATACCTAGACACAAGCTATAACAGAACCTAAGAACTCAAGCATACTAAACAAGCACTTAGCTACTGAGCTACATTGCAGCACCCCCACCCCCACCACATCTTTTTTTTTTTTTTTTAAACAGGCTCCTCTTAAATTCCCCAGGATGGTCTTGAACTTGTGATTCCCCCCCTCACTAGCTTCTGAGTAGCTAGGAATACAGGTGTGCCAACATGAATGTCTAGCTTTTGTAGGTTCTTCAGCTGCCTAGACTTCACTGCTATGGCAGGTTCCCTGATAGGCCAAGGCTAAGTTTCTCTCATGTCTGTTTTCAGTAATACATAAATACTAGCTCACTCAGTGAAATATAAGTGCCATTTAGATGAATGTCTTCTATTAGATTATGATAGAAGAGTTTTATTTTTTATTAATCATCATTTCCACAGACACAGCATAGTTCCATCACGTAATACGGCTGAGTATTCAATTACGGACAATAGAAACAAGGGACCTCTGTCCAAATAGATATCCTCTTTTATAACTATATATTGGGACATTTATATATTCACGACTCAAACCAGGATGATACAAATGGAAAAAAGCCTTCTCTTCTAAATCTGTTCTTCATTACTTTTTTTGTTTATTCACTTTATTGTCATACCATTCTAAGTGAAAATCCCAATCTTCTTCAATAATTTTATCTGCTCCAATTTCTACTTACATGTTGTCAGTTTTTCATCTTTTCAATGTCACCTTCAAAATGTCTCACTTCAATACTCTCTAATTTCATATATATATATGTGTGTGTGTGTGTTTTCATATATATACACACACACACAAATGATGGTGTTCTAAATGTTATTTAATGACTCACTTTTTCTAACTTGCCAAACATCTGTTCTATTAAGAAAATTTCCCTTTTCCCAAAAATCATTTGTGAATTCTTATTCCCCACAAAATTTTGCACTCTGTTTAATACGTCATCATATTTCCTGACCTCTAACCTTCACTTAATGTGGTCAAAACTCTTCTTTCTCAATCTGAATTTCCACTAATCTGGTTTAAGTATTCTTTAAAGCAATCATGTTCCTACATATTACAACCACTTGCCTTTGCTTACATTCCAGTAAGATGCCTCCTCCCATGCCAGATGTCCAAAGTTTCCTCATCATTTTAAGTCAAAATCAAATATTTCTTTGCCCTTGGGAATTCGCTGATTTCTCAGTCAATTCAAAGCTGGAATTAATTGCATTTTCCTCTAAATTTCCACTTAGTTTTCCTGTACCTCCCTTATGACATCTGGCAATGGACAGTTTGACTATTACATATGAACATGTCATTTTCTTGTACATAACATAAGCTCCTTGCCAATAGGATCCTAGAGTTATCTCTTGCTCCCTAACAATGAGTTACACAGGAGGAGACTGAACTACATTTTTTATGAAGAAGCTTAATGACTATTGCTCAGAAGTGAATGAATGAATTTTTATTTATGGAAGCACTTAAATCTCTTCCTCTTTATTTTTATGCAGGTACTCTTTGAAGTCTCCCTGAATCTTACAAACTGCCAGGAAATCTTCATCTGAGGGAAAATCTCTGGTTTTGTTTCTGTTCATCTACACTACAACACAGACATTACTTGTCACCAGAAAATTAAGAACTATTCAGTAGCAATATGTTCTTCCTTGAACTCACAGGGGCTTTCTCATTGTGATTGCTTTTTATGTACCATGGAAATTTCTAAGGTAATCTTTCTTACTTAAAATTCTGTTTCCTAGGGAATTTATGACTGTTGCCCAGCAATATCCTGTGCATGGAATATGGGTCACTATTCAAAAATTTGTCTTAGGTTCCCTTATCTTTAACTCACAATGCCTATGAACAAAGTCTTGATTACTTTTTACAAACCTTTATGTGTGTTTTTCTCATTCATTTATTTTAAGAGAAGCAAAATGCAATGTCATGAGAGGAAAAAGGAAAGGCTGTAAAAAATTATGCAGCAACCTGAAATCATACACAGTCCTGTATTGTGAAATGCAGGAATTCATATCACAGCAGTCAAAATGCCAGGTCAAGAATTGCTGCAATATTAATTCCTAAAACAATTCAAGTTTTTGAAGCTTGGAACTTTCCTGTTTAAAAATCAGTGTGAGAAATTAGCATATTTTGTCACCACTGAACTTTTCCCCAAATCTAACAGCTCCTGCCCATTCCTGTACAGAGAGGGCTTAGTTGAGATCAAAATGAACATTTGTTCCCCATTGTTTTCTGATTATGCATTAGAGAGAGATGCAAAGATCAGCTAGAGAATAAAAAGAAAACACCCCTTGATTTTAGTTGTGATTATGTACTTGACTATCAGAATCTTTTCCTGTGGTCTGTATATCTGCAACTGGAGTGCTTTTCTTCAATGCTTTAATGATGTGAATGTCTCATCAATTATTTTTGTCTCCCCAGCAATGTTCATAAATTTTTATTGTGAAATTTCCTAGTTATCCATAACCTGAATATTTATTGCTTAAAAAATCATTCAACTAAATTAAGAATTAACAGAAATGCCTCATTATTTTATCTAAATACAGGTAAAGTGGACCCCTTAGATAAAGCACATAGCATCACAATGGCAAGAGAAAGAGCTTATAGAGATAAAGAGATCATAGAGATTAAGCTTTTTATCTATCACTAAGAAACAGAGCAGGTTATATCTGACATTACCAAACATCAGAATTCCAAATGCTACTCTGAGTTCTGCATAAGAATATGACAATACAAATCAAGGACATTCCTCATTCAGTCTTCAACTACTAGGGCCAGTCTTGCTTCCAATTTAGAAAAATTGACTCCAGAAGAGGGTGCCCAGACACTGTGGGTCTCATCTTAACATTCACAATCTGCAGAGACTTCAGTTATGACTTTCTACAGTGTTCCGAAGTACAGACTTGATTACAGGCTGTACATAAGAAATTCACAATTGTATTCTCTCAACCTTCACTTAAGTATTGTAAAATTGAAATTGTTCAAAGTAAACATTAAATATTAGAAAATTCAGGTACACCAACAAATCTTGGAAATATAATGTTTCCAAGCTATAGTTGTGCAGCTATGAAAATATTTGAAATTATGTTAAAAAGAAGTACATTGAACAAAATTGATTTTACACATATATTTTCTACATTATTGCCCACTATGTTTAATGATTTCAATAAGATAATGTATTTCACATGAAGCATTCATGTATGATATTTGAATGATGATGAATTAAGCAAATTTAGGTTAAATCAGTAATTTACTTTATTTTAAGACAGTAAAGTAAAATTCTTGTCACATTTTCAGAGAAGCACATGTATATCTTATGCCATATCTTGACAAAGTCATATGCTATAATCAAACGACTAAACACTAGCAACATGGAAAGGCATTCTATGCACAGCACTGGAAGATTAGCAATATTAAATGGCATTTAACTGGCTTGATAATAGGTATGACATTTTTGTGTATTTGAGACTTTTCTGGTGGTTCAGCAGTTAGAATGAATTGCACTTGACAACAGATTATAATAATAATCCTAAAAAAGAGATTATAATAATCCTATTTGATTAAGAAAAACTTTACACTGAATCTCATTTACATATGACATCATTGAAAGTAATTTTAAATTACATGTACTTGAAAAATGGAGATTCTGAAAATATATTTGATGGGGGGGGTCCTCTATCACCTTTTCCTTGATAATTATTATTTATAAAATTTATGCAGGCTCAAGAGATCCATTCTGGAGTTTATATGAGTCTCTTGCAACTTGGTATTTTTAGGAAAAAAAAATTTGAAATTACACTGTAAAAATATTGATACATTTTCATTCCTTGTTATGTTTTTGATTCTTCAAATATATCCTGAAAATTCTTACAGAAAAAGCCTACAGAAAAATTAAACCTAATCCATAGAGTTTAAATTTATTACTCAACTTTCTAATGCCCCACATTCATAAAAAAAAAAAATCATAGTTTTCAATGATCCTTTATTTTAACTTGTTAAGATAAGTAAGGATATTTTGAAAAATTTTGAATATTCAGTGACAAGAAATTATTACAAGAAAATAATATATAACTATACTAATTCTTGTAAGCTTGAAACATTGCTCTGCCCTGCTTAATGTGGTACCCTATGACTGATCAGTTACAAAGAAAAGCAGAACTTAGTTATGTAGAACAAATATGATTTAAAATAGCAACAAAAATCACTTTAGCACAACAATTATGTTTTTAAAAATTTAGATTCTATAGTGCAAAAGAAATAGTATAACAAGAAAACCATGAAGTTGTAACCAGGGAATTTTTTGGAATAGTAAAAGAGTGTTTTACCTGGGAAAAAAATGTAGAGCAGCAGAAGCCCTGAGAGAGAAACAATTCTAGTCACCCAAACTCAACACTACAGCTTTGTGTGTCAAGCTTGCTTAATCAGCAGGAAAGCAGATGGAGAATCCAAGCAATAAAAAAAAAGTATGAAATAAATAAAACCTCAATTCTAAACTACAAAGATAAGCAATGATAACTACATTTTAATGTACACTCACTATTTATCTGGTCTCTTCCTTCCCAAACTAAACCTGTACCATTATTTTAAAAGTTTCCATTCCTTGACTGCTGTATACTCATGATTGAAAAGCATTTGAGTACAAGACAACTACAAAAGTTAATGACTAAGAAACTTATGTTTAATGCAGTGGTCTAAAATATTGACTTTCATAATCTGTAAAAATATTTTTACATAATATTTTTAAGATGAGTGCAATTGATGGGAGCATTCAGGCTGGGTTGGTATTTCCAGATGGGTTCAGAGAGCATTGCAGAAATGGAGTGACTGGGGAGTAGTTGCAAAGATTCTTAATTCTTCATACTTATCTTTATTTTCAATTTTTATTTTTTATTCATGCGTGTTTGTAGTATGCGATGATTATATTCCTCGTGGGAGTTGGTGCAATCACAGAGCATCTTTTTCCATCCTCTTCTCTTCCCATTTTCCTTCCCTCCCTCCATCTCTTGAACCCATTCCCCTTGGTAAAAGATCTTACCTCCTTATTTCGTGTCATCTATCTTTTATTTTGCTCTTTCTATTTGGGGTTTCTTATATAAGAGAAAGTATGCCATATTTAGACTTGTATGTCTCTTTTGTTTGGTTAACATTGTGTTTTCAGACTGTTGTGATACTTGTCAGACAAGAGATATTTGAGAATTTAGATGAACCCAAAACAGGTTGATCAAAATTCTAAAGAACTGAAATTCATCATAAACAGGATTGACTGCTGTCGATGAAAAACAAAATGAAAAAATACATATACAGAACAAAGTTAATGTGGAGTTTAATATGGATAGAATTAATTCCTGCATTTATTTTTTAAAAGACTAACAGCTTTCTAGAGCATAAGTGGTATTTGTTAGATTTTATGGGAGATGGGGTCATACTGGAATTTTTTGTTAAAGAGCCATAATATGATGGAGCTATGAAAAATTTAAATCAGTCATAGACTATATGAATAACTATTCTGGATCTTGTAAATGTATAGCATTCTACTGCATTCTCTGGACAGAACATGTCTTACTACTATGTATATTCCAACACAAACTACTTGACAATTCAATGGATGTTAAAAACTTAGTACATATTTCAAATGAGAGGAGACCATAGAAAATAATGAATTAAGAAAATTCTATAGCATCATCAAGTGACTCATTAAGCATGCAATTTAAAATGTTTCCAAAGGAGATCAAGTCTAACCTTCTCCAGAAACAATTACAAGATACATCTGGCATTGTATAAGAAAAAGTTTCTTTTCAGTTTTATAGGTCTGTTCATAAAAGAAAAAAAGAAAATGTTCTAACATTTGGAACTCTTTAGACTTGCAACTGTGGAATTCAACTTTATGTCTTCACCACCTTGTGCATGATTAATAAGTGGAAGCTAAAATAATTACATGGGATTTGAAATGACCTACTTACTAACTTCCCAATACAACAGTATATCAAAGGTATACCTCCTACCTCTTAAACTTTCAAATTACTTTAATGGTCTAATTAACAGTGAATATTTGGGGAAACTTCAAATAACTGTTCGAAGCAAAATTCATAAATATGTCTCTTCAAAGTGGAAACAGAATTTCTTTAACTGGGGATAATGATTAAAATAGGCCATGAGCAATCTTTATAGGTATTATGTTTCATAAAGTTACATTTGTACTCTAATACAAATAAAATAAAATGCAAAATTAATGTACATTTCATGAAGTTAGTACTTACATATTTGATAGTCAATGTGTTATAATAAAATATCACAGCATATTTCTGCATTTTGTCATTCCTCACTAGCTAGAGTGCTTGAAATAACCTATTCATAGAGACTATGTGATTCAATGAAGTCCTTTTGCCAAAGAAAAAGTATCTGAATTTAAAAGTCTTACTATCTGTCTTAACCAAAATCTTGTCTAAAACTTTGAAAATCAATTACCAATAAAAATAGGATTAAAATGTCTTTTTCTGAAAAATACTTTTCAATAATAGAAGTTTGGATCATAATTTCAATTATTTTTAGATTTATTTTGCAAAGTTATTAAAAAATTTTTCACTTTTACAAAATCTTTATTAGGTTTTTATATTACATTGAAATTTGTACCTCATACTTTGATATGAAGGATCATATATTTTACCTTTGTATTGTATTAACTAAAGGATTTAATTCACATTATACATCAATTTACACAATAAAGGAAAGGTGACTCATACACTCCCCTGATTAACTTATTAACATTATGCTTCCAAGGAAACAAATATAGGTAAAGAAATAAAACTCTGTATTCACTTTTTAGTATTGCTTTACTTTACATTCTGCCTTTGAGACAATAACTTCTCTTATATCTCTTCTCTCTTCATGCTGGATTAATATCGCATACATATTGGGTGCCTCTCCATTGATGCAAATATTTTATTACTCGTACAGACTACACATATTTTTATAATCTGTTAGTTTTTTAAATTTTCATTCTGTTTTTGTCTACCTCCGAAGTATAAATATAGCATTTAGATTCTCTGTTCTATGCCTATGGAATTGCTTTTCAATTCTCTGTGCTTACGACCAATGTAAAGTAATGGTGATATATTAAGTGTTGAATGGGAGACTATCCCATATTGGTTTCAAGTGTTCATGTTCTTTCTTCAAAAATTCTTTTTAATAAAGTCCAAATTTCTTAGCAGGATTAAAAAATAAATAGTTGGGGTGGTACTTATAAACAGCTGAGAAAAAACCACTACATTTTGAGCACTATACTATGTGTTTGCCATGAGCTGTGGATCTTTAGTTATGGCCAATATTAATTTTTCTGGTGAAGCTTAAAATTTTCTCATCTTTAAGAGTTTCTCTCCTTTGTTAGGTAATCATATACTGCCTACAAAAACAAACACAATGTAACACAAATCACTATTTCCATCAGGTTTTGAATGTGAATACACTATTTAAAATCTCATCACTGTGTTCAAATGTATACTTTATTACAGAGTCAGAAGAATTCAAGAATATTTCAGGTATATTGGCCGTGGATATAAGAATGAAAATTTTTCCAACAGCTGTATACTGAAGAAAGAAAACATGAGTCTCGCCGCAGAAGACGCTGAATCACCCCGCTGCAGACAGACAGGTCTTCCCAAGCCCTACCGAGGTCCTGAGTTGCACTGAACATGCCTAATCAGCCTGCTATAGACAGGCAGGTCTGAGCTCACCCTACCGAGTTCCCATTCCCGCGGAAGAGGCCGAATCACCCAGCTGCAGACAGGTAGCCACCTGGTTCCACACTACAAAGACACAGAGGACACTGGACCACCAGACCACTGTACTGAGTCCCCCTGCTCCCGGCCCAGAGATGGGGGATTCTGAGCCACTGTTCCACTACTCCTGGTCCAGAGGAAGGGGCTTCCCGGCTACCATCCCTCTCGCTGCTCCCAGCCCAGGGGAAAGGGCTTTTGGGCCACCATCCCTACCACTGCTCAGGGCCCCTGTCCCACCTCTCCCAGCTCAGAGGAGGTAATCCACGCAGGTGTCAACAGCACCCCCAGTCAAAATGAAAAAACACGTAAATAACTCTCAAAACCAGACTTCCAGATGACCTACAGCAACCCCAAAGGGAAATGAGATGGAACACTCTGATACTCAACCACCATCTGGACCTACTGAAACGGCAACAAAAGGGGATCTGGAAAAAAATGAAATCAGAAATAATTTCTCAGATAACAGGAGAAATTGTGCCCCTAGTGCAAGACATGATTAATAAATCTAG
>NW_004624789.1:1327146-1373826 GCF_000247695.1 Heterocephalus glaber | reverse complement strand
TGATTCCATTCCCTTCTTTCCTTTCCCCTACCCCTCCCACTTCCCCTTCCCCTTTGCCCCTTTTCTTCCTATTTAACATTGTCTATTATACCTTTTAGTCTTTATTTACACTTTCAGTTTCTCACACTAGAGAAACTATTCGGTATTTACACATGTGTATCCTATCTATTATACCTTTTAGTCTTTATTTACACTTTCAGTTTCTCACACTAGAGAAAGTATTCGGTATTTACACGTGTGTCCTATTTATTTATATTAGTAATTTGTAGCCTTGTATTCTTCTGGCATTATATTAGAATTCTTAAAGAACTAGATATCTTATTCCTAGAACTTAAGAAAATTACAGTCACTAATCTATCCCTTGCTTCTAGATTTAGAGTATAATATTCAGAAGGCAATTTGATATTGTCTAATCAATTTTTGAACCAAGTTTCAAAAAGGCAATGTGACTTCAGTGTAATTACACAACTTGGTAAGTGCTGAATTAAAGAGGAAAAGAAGATTCCTTGCCCTTGTCTGGTATATTTTCTTCTTATTTTTCCATTTATATATATTTATCATACTATAAAAATATTACTTTCATGTTTTAGACAACAATGTCCAGAATGGAAGAATAAAGAACCTACTAATTTGGTAAATCCACTATATCCAGCAATCAAATGGGCTTTGTCTCCATCCCACCATAGAATGTCCTGCAGTTACTTCAACTGTGAAACCTCCTGCTACATCAGTCCTGATAACTTCAGAACCAGTACCATTTCTTGAGGCACAAAGCAATCTCCAGTTACTCACAACTCTCAATACCCTAATTTATGGTTTCTAAGGGAGATTTCATTCCAAATTTCTAGGGCAAAATTTAGATTTCAAACAATTGGAAGTTTTGTTATTGAGGCCCACATATAACAAACATGTCCATAAAACCAACATGTCCCCTTCTTCAGATGGTAAATAAAATTGAAGGACTACTAACTTAAGGGTTATAATAGATGATAAGAGGCAAGATGAATGAAGGCCCCAGATTAAAAGACTATCCAATATTATTATCCCTTTCACTGGTATATCAAAATTGAGAGAGGAGATAATGAACTGATCACAGTGAATATATGTTGAGAGTATTAACTTGGGAAAAAGTCTCAATTATAGCTTTCCTACAATCAAAGATAGAGAACAAAAACTCTTTAAAATCAATCTGAGAGGAATGTAGCTCAGTGGTAGAGCACTTGCCTAGCAAGCAAAGCCCTGGTAGAAATATTTAATTAGACAAACACCCAACAATCCATGTTCATCTCTCCCTTCTCAAATCTATTTCCCTATGAGTAGCATAGTTTGCTGCTAAGTTTCCAATGAAATAATGCAGACTGGTTTTAAGGATCCCTTACAAGTATCTATTCAATGAACATATCACAAATGGAGAGAGCCAGACTAAGACTTGGATGTATGTTAAATATTTGTAAAAGTTAGGCTTTTATGAGTTTGTTTTTTCTATTTCCATCATAAGCTCCATTGAAGTGATGAATATTCATTCTCTATATGCCCAATAATGTGTTTTACAAGCAAGCATTAATGCATGCCAATCATAAATGTAAGCAAAAGGTATAGGTGTTCAAAGCAAAAACAATAAGACAATGTCACATCATTTCTTTATGAGCCCACTAGACAAATATGACCCATCTAATTTAGTCTAGGAATGTAACTGTCTAGCTTCAATGAATTGGACAGCACCATGAGATATATTAAGAGAATTTCTGCTTCAGATCATTTTCTCTCAATGCCTTAGGTCTTATTAGCATGCTTTTCAAATGATTTCCTGACTAAATTTTGATAGGTATGCCCATGTCTGAACTTATTCAAGAGAATAACAGAGTAAAATTCTATAGTTCATGTCTTTCCATTTGTAGATAATGTTTAAACAATTACTTTGAAAATCACAGTACTTTGTAAAATATCAGCTACTATTCATTAATATGACTTTATAAATACTAGAAGTCCTATAAATCCTATAAATGCTCCATTGAGAAAAGATAAATATATATCAAAAATTTAGAAAGAAAGAGTATCCAGACACTGTTGTCTAGTAAATCAAGAATCCAGATATATGACTCTTTAAAAGTCTGGTACATATTAATAACTACTTTATATTAGAAATTAATTTACATATAAAAATATTCACAAATATTGCCACTTCACTTTTAAAATAACAAACAGTAATTATTAAAATTGTAGATAACATATTTGTAAAGTAATGTAGTATTTTAGCCTTGTATTATCAGGAATGATCTTATCATTTGAATATCTATTTGAGCAAAAGTACATACTTCACACAGTTCAGAAAATCAAATTATAATCTTTAAAAGATAAATCAGTGGTCGAATACAAAATACGAATTTCACAAGCAAATCACTGACCAAAATTTGTTTTATATTTCACTAATAGATATTAAAAGTTGCTGTCACTTTGAAGAAAATCTAATGAAACTACTGAGCCATAATTAATAATATGTATATTAAAGTAGTTTTTTCTTTTACATTTTCCTTGCAATGAGCCATAGAGATACTGATTTCTATCTCCTCTTATTTCTGCTTTGCAGATGTAGCTTTGTGCTTATGTTTTTATTATATATGCATACATACATACCTATTTAAAAATAAATATACATTTATTAAAAAGTTGGCCTGCAGAAGGGATTTACTTTTTGCCACGATAGAACAATATTATTAGCTAAATAGAGACCATAACACATTGTCTAGAACTCACTAAAATCAACTTGTTAGGCAATTATCAATGAGCAAGTCTGAAGATTATACAGGTATCTAGTAGGAACTTAATTACATGAGTTAATATATAAATAAAATATACTTTGTTTCTTAATGGAAATGAGAAACTACAAAAGGACTCTACTCTTTTTGCACTTCTGAATTGTATCAGCTCAGTTGAGAGGCATGAGTAAACAGAATTCTACTTTAACAAACATGGCAGATATAAAATTTCCTTCATTATATTTTAATTTCATTTTAAATAGAAACCCATTAAGCCAGTGTACAAATGTGGATATCACTAACTGCCTCATCTCTAAAACTGCCCTGGAAGCACCTCTCCTCCCACCCAGGTTTGCTAATTCTTTACTTTCAAACTTTTGCCTGTTGCTTCTTCTGCAGGAAAAGAATGCTTTTCATTCTCCTTCAAGCATCAACTTCTCTCACTTATCCTCCCTGAAAGAAACTCTTTCTGGAAAACCTGTCAAAATTTTAAAATAACACTTTGGCTTTAAATCCATAGTGAATGTAGGATTTAATGTAGTATTTGATATGCAGGATTTTTCATTTAATAGAATTTGTAATAACTCTGAGAAAAATACTTTTCAGAAGATAGAACTTAGAATATTTTTATTGAAATAGTCAAATCTTTGCTAAGTTTGATTATTTTCCTCTCATCAATAGCTTACTAACCTCACACACTTTTTCTTCCTTTAACTACTATCATTATAATTAATAAGTGAAATTTACAATTAAGTCATAATAAAATTTGATAGTCCAAGTGAAGATATATTTGCTTGTATGGATACACCCTAATCTGATATTTGGCTGCTCATTAAAAGATAAAATTATATTTTGTGTCAGTACCAGTGACTTTGATAGTTACTGTTACACACGGACTCTGCTCTGCTTTATATTGCAGGACTATTGTACCTGTGAATTTGTCTGGGAAAACCTGGGAGTGTGGCAATTTTAAAGTCATATAAGAAGCAGAGTTTAGGCAAGAAAGAGGAAAGAAAGTTTGTGCAATGTCCTTGTGTAACAAAAGGCATGTAGTTCACATGAAACAGTACAGTAAAGCCTAACCCAACCATAGACTTAAAGGAAACTTGAAGAAGTAAGGAAACATCAGAATATTAAACTTTTGGTACAGTCTACATTAGTTTTAAAGTCAAAAGACAATTACTGGAGAATTTTAGCCATAGAGTGACATGTTAAGTATTGTGGCTATATGTGAAATGAATTTTGAGTAACTCTAGTAGAAGAAGAAAGATTTGAAATTAGGAATAACAGACAATATATACAAGAAGTGAGAGAGGTCAGTGTAGAAAAAAAAAAAAGCTAAGTCTGAGGATTAAAATGCCAAAGTGAAACTAATATGCTTTCTAAAGCTTTGTCCATAATCACTTCTATAACTTTTATATTAATTCTTACAGTCATACATTCATGTATTCATTCATCCATGTTTATTGGACACTTCCAGATGATTGGCTGCCATGGTTCAGTAGCAGTGTGAAGTGCTGAGGATGTGGTTATGAAGCCAGATAGACTGATAGGTAGATAGAACTAGATACAGGTGATACTTACATGCATAAATACACATAAAAATCATCTACATCCTATTTACTTATGATGGAATCAAATACCAATAAATTCATCATGATTTGAAAATATATGTTGAACATGCATTGAAAATATCAAACACGTAAACATGACAGCTTTGAGTAATCTTCCGTAAACATACTCGAGACACATATATTATCCTACATTAGGGGAAATAATGTAATAGAGAGCTTATGCATAATAAATTACTGGATATCTGCTGTAATCACATATTTGTGTCCAAATATACAACACTATACCTGTAGATTATCATTTTTAACCTCATGGCTGAGTGGCTGACAGGAGCCCCAGCTATATGCCTCTGAGTAAAAAGAAAAAAAACATATTGCTAACCTGGAAAAGATAAAAGTACTAACTGAGAAGTAAGTGTCTATTCACTGTATTTTGCTCTAGTACCAATGTAAAGGCTACCATAGGTTGTCCCATTGAAAGTGGGAGTTCTATGTGTGTATGTTAACCCTTTTTAATCGAGACACCAATGTGATGCTTCATAATACTTTTATTTCTGTGATTAAGATAAATGTTTTGATTAAAATTTTTAATTTATCATAATGTTATCTGTAAAGATATTATTCCTCATTTATAGCTTTCACATTTATCAAGGACTCTTTTACTATATACATTTTGAAATGCATGCACACACACACAGATTAAACTTGACAGCTGACCTCAGAACAGACAGATACCTCAAGTACTTCAGTTAATAGCCATTGTGTTAATCATACTACACTGAATTATAGAAGAAACAAATGTCCCATTGGCTATAAAAATGTCAGTTTTGTTGTCTTTTTCCTCATTCATAAAATATACACATATTCTAATTATATTAAAATAAAAAGATCAAAGGAGCAATTCATCAAAAATTAGAAGTAAACATTCAAAATCATAAGACCTTAATAAGAATGAAAGAAACACCGCAGTAGAGAAAATTGTCTGGGTTTCTTTTTGTTAATTCAGTAGGAGAATTGATATAATTTAATATTAAACAGGAGAATCTGCAAAATAATTATCTAGACTTAATTAATAGATGACTAAAAATAATGGATTTTTCTTGGTCCACTGTTCTACAAATAAGGTCACTCAAACCTGGATAATGATTTACATTTTTATGTATGCATTTCCAATAAGTTATATAAATTGGCTTGTCTTCTTATACAGAAGAAATCAGGAAATCTGCTTCTCGAAATTGCATTGAGGAGAAATGTCTTTGTTATAGGTTCCATACAAGAACTTACACAAATTTAAGGATCGTTTTCTTATATGTTACTCTATCTGTCCAACTTCTACCAATTGCCAAAACACAAAAATGATTTGAAGCACAAGGCATATTATTTGCATGATTTAGATGTGGTTACTTTATCAAGCTAAAAGAGCAAATATTATTCACATCTAATAAATATTAAATACAGTCTGCTCACATATCCTACTATTTACTCAATTACCACAAGTTTTCTAGGATAAAAAGACACATTAAATTCTTTGAGTTGATATTTAAATATTTTCCTCAAACTCATTAGCTATAACTGAGTGGCTGCAGCAAAAGCTATAATCGGCTTTGAACAGGAAAAAAATTTAATATGTATAGGAATAACCTGTAGAGTTAACAGAGCTGTACTTTAGTTATGTCTGAGTTATATCCCTGGAATCTACATTTTAAGAAAAACCTCAGATTAATCAGCTGCTGGTGACACTCACCCACAGTTTTATTTTGTATCTAAACCCACTAGTTAAAGTCCCTCTTTTATTCCAATTAAATATCATCTCAATATAAGTATGAAAACTTTTTAGAAATAAAGGAATGACAAAATATTAACATTTAGCAATATGGATCTATTTCAGAAGACAAAAATGCACTGGTAAACAGTTACATGGAAATCTAGAGAAACTTCTAGTCCCAGCCAACAGAGATGTGGAATGAAAGAGAAATTCAATTTATTTGGCACATCCACATTTCAATACAGAAAAGGGATCATTTTCAATATATGAAGATAAACAGCACAAACAGAAAAGAACTGTGTGCAAGAACATCTCATGCTGTCCTATTTTACTCTGTTTTCTTCGGGGGATTAGAATTTCAAACCCAAATCTTGTTTTCAGTACAGACAGTCTGTAAGCCCAAAAGTAAATAGATGTACTCTAATTAAGACCAAAAAAATGTTCTAGTTAAAGGGCAAAAATACTTTTCAAACCTTAGACCTGAAATGTTATTTGCTAATAACTGAAAAAGAAATCTCTCTGACCTGGTCTAATCTGCTAATACAAATTTAATTATATTTATTGAAAATTATTTATGTGAATCAAAAGTTCAGTCAAACTTTTGGACTAAATAACTAAACTTGGACACAATCTGGTGGAAAACAGGCACTGAGGAAAGAATTTAAATGACTTAGATGTGAGGAATGAGCCATTGTACAAGTTTTTAAATGCTCAAATTACTTCATTGTAGTTCTATTGCAATACATTCAAGAGAGAAAAATGGGGTGATTTTCCAGAGAATTAAGACTGGCGTTTAATTTCTGGAGGAGACAGTTTGATGCCAAATTTCACTGAAAATTCTTTCTTTATTATTATTATAACAGTGTCTCACTATGTATCCCAAACTGGCCTTGAACTCATGATCCCCCCTGCCCTTGTTCTTAAGTGCTGGGATTACAGCCACTCACCATCACATCCAGCTAAAACTTTTACTCAACATGGAAAGTCATGCTTTGGGAACTAACCACATCTTCAAATTATCGGGTTCTTCATTATCAGATTTCATCAGAATATAGACAGTCTCCACAAGATCAACCAGTCAGATTAGGCAGCAGACTGCTCAAATATGGCTAATTCAATCTTCAATGAATAATTATTAAATGTAATTATACACAAATTATTGAGTTTTGAGACTGATGTTTCATACAGTTCAGACCTTTGTATTATAAATCATTATTTAAACTCCACAACAAATTTCCACCTCATAGTAGGTTTCCCTCACTGTTTTACACTACTCCCGTGCTTACTAAATATATCTAATGATCATGACTTTGGGATTAAGATGCTATGCAAGCACACATTCAACGCTATTTGAGAGTACCAATTAAAATATATCCTAATCGTGAAACTGTCAATACAGAGAATAATTATCTGTGACTTATCTCTTTATAAATACTTAACTATAGTGCAATGCAGTGGCATCATTCTTTTTAAAGGAAATTTTAAATCAAATTAGCATGTCTTAATGTTTAAAATAATGCATTCTATGCCTTCTTAACATATCTTGATTCTGACCATGTGAGTTTTAGGTATAATCACAACCCCCCCCCGCCTTTTTTTTCTTTCCTGTTGATTTGAACCTGTTGTCAGAAATAAGAACCAATTATTTTGTTCTTACTCTTCTGATTTGGAGAGTATTTTCATATGTGCCAATACAAATAAATGATGGTAGAAAAACTATTAACAGTAAAAAAGTAAATTTCCATATTCTTGAAAGCTGTGCATGCTTTTTAATTTTGCTTATTATAAACAGTATGCTTAATAATGTATCACATCAAAACAGTAGGTGTTTTCCCACAGTTCTGAAATTTATACTATTGGTATTCTAAAGGTTTTTATATTTAAAGCTTTCTAAAGGTATCCTTTCCTTAGACACGTGTCTCAGCTGGTTTTAGGATGTGGGCCATTACTTTCTGTCTAAGAAAACTGGCAGCAACCAATATGAATTCAGCAGTTGGAGCAGCAAGCAGAATTAATCAAATTGAAAAAGTATATAGAATTTATAGACAAAACTGTCAGAATAGAATACTAGGTGACAAGAGCTTCATTCAGGAGTAGACAGAAAATTCCATTCATCTATTTGGTCCTTAGACTTCTATTATATTACCAAATAATCATCATTCAATGAAAAATATTTCTTTAGCACAATGGTGTACACTGAACATTTAAAAAGGAATAAGAGACAGTTTGCACAAATAGGCACTGACAGTAAATAAAATTATATAACAAAATTATAGCAGAATCATGTAGAAAGTAGTAAGTAAATTTGGGGGAAAATGTAGAGATTGATTAGCTGCTATTTTTGCTTGGCTTTCTTATAGGATATATAGTATATAAAGTGTTTATATAATGGAGAGATATAGAATATTTCCTTTGAAAATAGTAAATCATTTTATCATCAAGGTATGTGCACTGAACAAATATTAAAAAAAAAGAACTGAAAACTTTGAAATTCACAGGGAGATATGAAGTAATTCATCAAAAATACTACAAATTGCTATGGGTTGGAGTAATACTTGTAAGAAGACAACCTTGCACAATTTATTTTTAAAAAGAATTCTATGTAGTAAACAATTCAAAATGAATTGAATTTTGCAAAAAAATTTCATTTTCATCTCTATAGTCTATGTGTATTGGTGATATGAGAGAATTAACTAAATTGAACAGACTCGTCAAGTATCTTTTTTAAAAAATTGAGGCAGGGGCCGGAATTTAGCTCAGTGGTTTCGCCGCCTGCTGTGCAAGTGCAAGGACCCGAGTTCGATCCCCAGTACCAAAAATAAAGAAAGAAAGAAAAAAGAAAAAAAAAAGAAAATTGAGGCAGAATATTTTTCTTTGTTTGAAATGACTTGCATACCTGTTACATAAGATTTACTTACATGATACTCAGAATTATCCACATGGAAAGAATCTATAATTAATCAGAATTTTTTCCTATCCTATACCATCTCTAAAAATATCTCAAGCATGTGGATATCTAGCATTATGTGGCTAAAACACTTGAAAGAGTCAGTAAATTACTCACTGACCTTTGTGTTAACTGAGATTCATGGACACAAGAACCATCTTTTAGATCTTACAAAAAGGATTACCTTTTTCCACTGTCATCAGAAGTTTTTGACCTTTCTGTTTCTTTCCTCAAGAAATTGCTCTGGAATTCCAATTTTATCTTTATATTTTAATTGTACAAACCATAAAACTCTTTTTTCCCCTTTAACTGAAGTCCTCCCTTGGTTTGCAACATTTTGCACTTTCGTGAATCTAAGAAAGTTGGATACACATTTACAGAGTCTTGAAATGAAGACTCAAATTTGCCATAAAAGCAAATAACTAGGCCAGATATAAAGTGCTAATAAAGATCTGCCTCTGAGCATGCCCTGGTAAATTGTAGCTTCAACATATTTTTAATTGTTTACCCTTTTATGTATTACTATTTTGTCATAGGAAATAAATGCCTATTTTATTTAAAAATAAATACCATCTAATGTCCTACACTAGAAGGCAAATGGCTAGTCCTCTTTTCCAATTATACAAAGCCGGTGCAGAGGCAGGGAGCATCACGGAATTAATCTCAAGGAGTGAATGGCTGTATAGACTTTTTAAGACCACACAAGGACGAATGGATATGGAGAGTCCTGAAAACCAAAATAATTCAAAGGAAGTCTTCCTTTAGACTCTGACCTTAGTCTTCATGGAAGTATAGAATATATTTTGCCTAACAGAGAAAAATAAAACATAAAAAGCCACTTAGATTACTTTTTTTCAGTGAGCTACTTTTGAGATAGAAAGTCTAATCTTGATAATTTCTAAGAGAAATGTCTAATATCTCTTAATTTTATACTTGTTACTATGCTGGAATTTATTTTACTTTAAAATTTTCATAAAATTAGTTACATAGTATAGATTCTTCCTTAGTACTCACTATAGAAAGCAGAAAAATGCTTGTAATGGACACTTCTGTGATTCTTTCTCAAAAGTAACAGCCAGCCAGGTGTGGTTTCAAGCACATGGCAGCACCCAGAAAGCAGAAATAGTGGGATCACAAGTTCAAAGCTAGCATGGGCTACTTTGCAAGACTTTGTCTCAAAAACAGACGAACAAACAAACAATAATTATGAAATAAGTAGCGTCTGGTCTGTGTTATTATTGTAATAATGTGCCATTGTAATTCTTGCTTCCAATTACCAGCAACACTCTGACACTAGTAAATGAAACTATTTTCCATAAATCTTTCCTGGTGATTGTTACATGCTGTTCATAGGCACACTGATAAAAAGAGAGATAGAGGATAGGATGGTGCAGTTTGGGAAATTAATTTCTGTAATAATAAATATGCCCAGGGATCCTTTTTTGATACAAAACTATGCCTGTCTTGTGTAGACTTTTTAAGACCATACAATGATGTATGGATATGGAGAGTCCTGAAAACCAAAAAGAAAGATGAAATAATTAATGGGAGAAAAGAAATGGAGAATTTTAAAGGAAAGCTAACTGAAAAATGGTATGTAGCAAAGTCATATCTTTCCTATACTATCAGTAATCATCCCCCTAAAAGTTTTCTAAATGTCTTAAAATAATATAAATGTATTTAATGTAATTGAACACCAAAGAATGGATGGCTAAAGAAAAAGTGTGATGCACAGATAATCAATAGAAATAGAGATATATACACACTATAGGATATCATTTAGCCTTACAAAAGAGGTAAGGCCTGTCTTTATGATCTCATAGATCAATCTGGAGGACATTAGATTAAATGAAATAACTCTGATACAGAAAAGCTAACACTGCATAACCTGTTATGTGTGAAGCATATAATAATCAAACTCACAGAGTTAGAATAGTTACCAGGCATAGGAGGTGGAGGGAAATGGGATATATTGATCAAAAGGTACAATTTTCAGGTAAAATATATAAGTTCTGCAGATCTGTTATACAGTATGGTGACTATAGTTAATGTAATGTATATCTGAAAATTACTGAGCAAATTTATCTTAAACATTCTCACCATCAAAAAAAATAAAGCAGGTAGGTGATAGATATCACAATTTAATCATTTGGTGGTGTACACATACATGAAAATATTGTTTTTACACCATAAAAGGAAGCAGCTTTATGTGTTAAATAAACCTAATAAAGCTGAGAAAATGCGTGTTTTCAAATAGCTGGAAATTATTCTAAGGCTAACTCATCATTAATTACCAACAGAATAAGCAGAATTATGTTTTTTAAATGCAAGATAAATGTAATATTGAAAGATGCACCAAAGATATGCCATATATTAATCCATCTGCCAAAACAGGGCTTTTTAAATTAAAATAGAATGCAAACCACAAACATAATTTTAAATTTTTTAGTAGCCACGTTTTAAAAATTAAAAAGATGAACTTACTTTTTGAAATTTATTGGAATACCATGCAATCATTTTAAAAAGTTATGAATGAGATGTTTTACATTCTATATTTCATGTTAAGTCTTCAAATTCTCAATCTGGACTAAGTACAACTGAATTTCTCATGTGGCTACTGGCTACTGTATTGAACAGCACAGGTTTAGTAGATTTCTACCCTGAAGTTCTTTTGCTCTTTTCCAAACAAATTATTTAAAGAGATAGTAGGATACCGAAGGATAATAAAATTAAGTGTTATTCATATGTCTCAATGTGACATATGATGTGACATCCTTTCAAATGAAAACAAAATTTTACTTTGGCTAAAGGCAAATGTTAGTGTAAGCATTTTACGTATTCTAAGGGGAAAATAAAAAAGAAATAAACTCTGGTATAGATAAAGAGAGAGTTCAAAGAATTCTTTTTCGGTATAAATGGTTTAAAACCAAAAGCGTGAATCATGCTATTAGCATTCACTTGTAACAGAAGAAAAGCGTAAGGAAGTCAGAAAGCATCACAGCTCAGCAGATCATTCACAGAAAGAGTGATGCCTTTCACATTACACAGCTTATTTCAAGGCTGAGAACTGACAATTTGTAAGAGTTGAAAACAGCAGGGCATATAATAATTGGGTATTTCATTGCATGCTAATAGCTATAGTCAGTATATCAGGAAAAGTATTTAAGGTCGGCAGAAATACGATCGATCATGATAGGTTTATTTTTAATGGGCTATTTCTTTTCATAAGAACTTATATTTAATGTTAACATTATTCTCTGTTTCTACAGGACACATGTTGTGCCATTCTATGATGCTGAAGCACATAAATCTTTGGAAGTTTGCATTTATGTGTCTTTTGCTCGCTCAATACTTTAGGCATAATATATAAGGTCAAAAAAAGCAAGGGGAAAAGTGAAAAAAAATACAAGAAAATTTTCAGTAGAGTAAAACATGCTGATTATTTTCTTACTTTTGGTTTTGACTTTCCCCAAAATTGTATACCATAGGGCCCGTGCTAGTGCTAGGGGTTTCTAGAGTAGGATTTTAATTGGATCTTCAAGAGGAAAAAAAAAAAAAAAAACAGAGCAGTTGATTAATAACTTTCTCTGTTAAGGATTTGATCTCTTTATTTTCAAGATCATGTATCGAAAGGAGAAGATAGCATTATTTTTTTTTATTAGTACATGTTTTCAATACATTCAGTTTAAAATCATCTTGGGGAGTAGGTACATGTACATAATGCCTACAGCCCCTATAGAGTTTTAAAAGAAAATAGTATCTATAGCATTTACCCAAGTTTAGCTAAGAGAAGGGAAAGGAAAAAGTAAGGATGGTTACATATAATAAATTTATTATTAATGTTATACTTTTTGTAAGTTGAATCAGAGATTCCTTGAAGCCAGAAAGAAAAGAAAAATTGCGATTCACCTTTTCATATTATGGCCAATATAATTTTGACCTGCAATAATAATTTCACTCTTTCTACCATTTCAGGCCTCATCAAGATTAAGTATTAACACTTATATTTCATATGTCTGAAAACTTAAATATTTGGAAGGCAGAGATTACATGTATACATATATAATGTCTTTAATAAGAGATTTATATGTCATATATGATTTATATACACGACCATATATATAATAAATATACCAAATATAGCATTGTTAAAGTTATAAAATTATATTTTAAACACAAAAACCGAAAATTGGAAAATTTTGTGCAAACAAATTTTTAAAAAATTATTTAGACTATACACAGTTGGATTCCATTGAATAGTTAACCTGAGTTTTAGAGAAGGTCGGAAAAAGCTTTCTGTTTGCTGTCAACATTGCTACAAAATTCTTCATAATCAATTATGTCTTTCTTCTTTCATATATTGTTTCTCAGATTACTAGTAATGTGCTGTAATCTTGTTTAGGCTTCTACTAAAATATTACCCTCAGAAAGATTCCAACCCATGCACCTAAAGTCTACACCTACAAGTAACTCCTGCATTGTTACATATTCAAGCATCCAGACACCTAGTTATCAACTTACTTCTGTGTCACAAGGGTCACAAATTATGTTGTATTTCAGAAAAGTTCAATGACTTATGCCATTAACTGAAAGAAAAAAATAACTATGAAGAGCAAAAGGCTTTGAATTTTTCAATCGGTAGTCATGGTTCTAAAGAAAGAACATGGCCTTTAGAACTGTGAAATGACTTTGTCCTTCATAAGAAGCTGCATTATGTCCATGTATTACAAAATAATATGACTTGTGCACTGGAGTACAAATAAGAATCTCACAAACCTTCTGGAAACTGTACAAGCAGTTTAATCTATCTTGCAGAAATTCACAGCATGATATTTAATAAGATCCTAAGCAAATAACATGTAAATCTGTTGAACAGTACCATTTTTCCTGTTTCTACCTTACAATGCTCCTCCTCTGCAATGGAGTCTCAAGAGAGGAACATAGTTCCAATGTATATATAAACACGAGATAAATATCCAACACATACAAAAATCTGGTTGTGTTCTGAATTTTTTTCTTTTACTAACTAGGGCTAGTTGAGTAAAGACTTTAACTTTTTTAGTTCTCTCTTCTTCCTCTACTAAATATGGAATCTCTATATATTCCAATAAAATCTCAGCAATGTTTGTGATGAAGAACGAGGTGATATTTATGAATGTTTTTGTGTGATGTTCTCATGAATCATTCACAACCCTTCTGCATCAGGCTGACAAACACTAATGATATAAATGGAAACCAGATTATTGTTGCCGTGTATTTAACCCTACCTCTTTTTAAAATAATGGAAAACATTCCTTCTGATGTAATCATCCCATGTGTTAGCTTTATAATCACAGAGGAGAGCACTGCCTCTTCCTGTCCCATGGAGTGGAGCAACTGGACTGAGGGTGTGGAGGAACTGGAGAAAGCCCAGGCACAGAACTGTCCATTGTGCCCCATGGGGGCCATACTTAACTGCCCAAGTGCAAAGGGAACCATTGAGATAATTAAATCTGAAAGAGTCACTTTGCAATCCTGTTTTCACTGTAGAAAATAGTTATTCAGAAAAACAGAAAAAAAAATATCTTTTTTTTCTTTGAAATAGCTAGGCCAAATGTAGTGCCTGGTATAAACAATGACTGGTTTCAAGTAGTTCAAAAATTCAAAGTGATGTCATAAATACAGGACTTTACATATACCATGTCCTTACCAGGTGATATCCACATTGTGAACAGTGTTATACATACGAATGACTTTAATTTTTGACATAAAGAACCTAGACCCAGGGGAGTTCTGAAATTTGTCCATGGCCATGTTGTGGCTGACTTCAATCCTATCTGACTGACACAACAGAAACAAACTTAACAGAAAGGTAATGGCTAGATAAAAAGTAATAAACACAAATAAAATGCAATCCAATTAATATTATGAATATTTTCATATATAATCATTTGCATTGTTGATGATCAAACTCAAGACCTTAGGAATACTACCCAAGCATTCTAATACTGAGATATAACCCAAGCCCTGGACTATAATTTTTTGCGGGTGGGAGAGGAAGTAGGGCTATACTAGGAATTAAACCCAGGACCTTCATAGTTTTTATTTTGAGACAGACTTGTACTAAACTGCTAAATTACCTAGGCTAGATGTGAACATGAGATCCTCCTAACTCAGTTTTCTGGAGCACTGGGATTATAGGTTTGCAACACCATGTGCAGGCTGGATTGTAATTTTGGAAGAAGAAAGAAAGCAAATATTCTATAATGTATTTGAGATGAGCAGAATTACAACAGTATATCTCACAAGTGTGGCTTTTGATTCAGACTCAAATTCAGACATTTTCAACTTTCCCTCATTATTAAAAAACATTTCTATTTTCTTGGCTTACATATATGACACATCTGAGGTTTTTATATTTACTTTTTCTATAAGGATAATATAAAATCTAAATTAAAAAATAATATTCTGAAGATAATATTTTGTAATGGTAAATTAAATAATCAATATAATTTTGTTATTTTATTGTTAAGAAAAAATCTGAAAAAGAAATATAATAAAATCTAGGTTTACTTAAGTGAACAAATCAGATGTCATCTGACAATTATGTAATATCCAAATATATATAAAAGCTTTTTTCATATGTTTCATGAACATGAAGAGTCCAAATGGTAGTCTATACTATCTTAAAAATATGACACTGAAAAAGGAACCAGAGGTGAGATTAAAATTATTATTTTGACATTGCTACTGATAATTATGAACTTACACTGTTAGTCTCTCCAATTATCTTTCTGATATCTATGACAATTTATATAATATCCTTGGAAGAGCCTAATGTAAGTTATTATTCTACTTTTCTTGAATTTTACTCTTCTTTTAGCACTTAAATCACTCTGACAGATCAGCTAAACAGAAAAGATATGTATTTGCTAGAGTTTTGACCAAGCATGAATCTATGGTCTGCTAAAGTGACTCTACAGTGAAATCTTCACATAAAAATGGGAGTTGAGAAGCATGCAATGAAATTCCTAAAGCTAGCCAGCTTCCTGTCCTTGTATAAGATTGTCAAAATGGTCTGAGCAGCTTTAGAGCAGATTAAGGCATGAGAAAGTGCAATTACCAAGTGAATTGATGCACTTGATTTCACATTTTATTTTCTTGCATTTAAAAAGCCATCCAAGATTACACCAAAAAACCATTAAAATATTTGCTTGAGATATTAAATTTTTTCTTGCTTGCTTCTTCTATTGATATAATTACCACAAATTTTATATTTTTCTGTTTCTGTTTTCCGGCAATGTTTCAAAGAGTGAAAAATTAGTTTGTATATTCTTCACAGTTCTTCCTTCTCAAGTTCACAGTCTGAATAGCTTTTATTATAACAGTGATGGTTATTTTGAGTTCATGGTTTATACCTTCACTAGAAGTTTACTACTTAGAAAAATAAGGTTTTAAAAAGTAAATATAAGTAAAATTCAAAGATTTAATTAAAGGTGGTAGTAGTACTGTATTCTTCAAGCTATTTCTATATATTCCATTATTTTGGTATTAAAACAAAAATGGATGGAAATAGAGCTAAAGATACTGAAATTATATTCCCTTTCAATAATGATTGTATTGCAGTCAGAATTGTCTTCTGATTTTTTATAACCAGTACAACATTCCTCTAATTTTCATCTTTATTGCCATTGTCTTATTTTTAACAATGAACATATGTAAAATATCTCTTTTTAATAACCCTAGAAATAAAAATATAACAAATATTTACAGAAGTAGTTATTCTACAATTAAGGAAATGAAAAAATTTGACCTTGATCAATATATCTAGCTATATGACCATGTACAATTCACAATTTAATGTGAAGAAGTTCATACAAATATAAGATTTATCCCTACCCAGGAAAGACAATACCCAAAATTACTTAGCCTTTTTATGTGACTGTCTATTGCACATAAAATTGTATAATAGGTGCATTAAAGTTGTTTCATTTCATTAAATTACTAAATTATAGATGTTTTCATATAAATTTATATTTCATGGAATAGCTAGATTTACAAAAGATTAATTATCAGTAAGGGAGAATTTGTTTGGGATAATAAAAATTAAATTACTCCTAAAATCTAATTTAAACTAAACCTATTTGGGATCACTGCATTTTCTCAGTATCAGTAATATAATTTAACCACTAGGAAATCTATTGTGGTAAAATCAGACCACTTAAAACATTCTCTTTTTGTATGAATGATTATTACTATAATAATGCAAAAATACATTGTTAACATTCCTGTGTTATGTTAGATACTGTAGAAGTACAGACCTAGGTAAGTTTATTTTTAAAGCTTTATGACAGCAATAAAAATGAGAAAAATCCTTTGACAGGAATGAAAAACATAAGGTTTCAAGTAGCAATAGGTGATGACCTGCAGACACTTGAACATGCCCAAGGAGGAACATGGCTATGTCCTCCTCTAATAGATGGCAAAAGGCTCATTTTAGAACAACAACAGCAGCAGCAAAAAAAAACAAAAAACATTGAGCATTTTAGAGAACATTTATGTATTGGGCTTTTGTATATGAAAGTAAAATTCGAAGACAGCTTCTGGGCTTTTTGCAGATAAGGTATCTGTATGTGATTGCTCTTTGTTTCGGTGATGCCAGTAAACCTTTACATTGATGATGCAATGCTATAAAAGCATCCCTACCTTGGCTTTGTATATAACTGTATATAAATTTAATTCATACAATGTTCTGTTAATCTGAAATTGAACATATTTGCTTTGATTTTAGCTCTGAAAGGCTTGTGGGTGATCTCAAATCACAAACACAACTTTCTAGCTGCAGCAGGAACACTTGATTTGTATTAATCCCATATAGTTCAATATGATTTGTTTTCTAAGGAAGTGGAGGGGCTATTAAATATGGATTTTCTGTTCTTTCCTTTCCTGCAAGACAACTTTTAAAAAATAGAATCATTTAAAGAAAGATAGTTGCACAAAGAACTAAAAAAGTGCTTAGAAGATAGCTACTGGGCATTTATCCCTTGCTAGATGACTTTCTCTCATGAAGCACACTGACAGTGTTTTTTTTGAATCATGTTTCCAAACATATCCCATATACAATTTAATGCATATAAATCTGCATTAAAAATTAAATATTGAAAACTTTTCAATGGAGCAAAAAGTTGTAAATTCAGTTTACTTTATTTTTCTTCGTAAAGTTCCCATGCATCATATATAGTGACAAGATTTTAATTCTATACAACAGTGAACAGTGAGAAACAGAACATATAATGTTAAACAGCTTAATGGACTTTTACTACAGTATATTTCAAATGTAATTTTGCTTATTATTAACTTTAAATATACTAAATTATTTACTATTAACTATTAGATAAGATTTTCTTTAAATTAACAAAACTGCATCGTAGCAACTGACCAAAAAGGTTTTTTGCCCTCTACATGATTTTATGTCAAAATTGAGTAAAACATAAATATTCAATCCTAGGAGGGTAGTTCAATGAGATCTATGTATACCAAAATCTGATTTAATCCCTCCTACATAATGAGGCAATTTGTATGTAAGTAATATCTTCCTGTAAACATTAAAATATCTATATTATTTATAGAAACATAACTTCTATGTAAATAATTATTTTATTGCAGTAAGGTATAATGACAAGAAAAACATTGTTTGCCTTCGTTATGTTATTAGAACATCTTTGCAGTACAGTGTGACTCCGTTCTTTGTGGGGAGTTGGTACACATCCTAACATGTCATACCTCCTTTTCCATGCCCTACTCTCCATGCTCTCCCTCTTCCCTGGTTTAGTATAGATACAATATGGTTTTCAAATATCTCTTATCCCCAGATGTTTGAATCTGTGAATGCGGAACCCATGGATATGAAGGGTCAACTGCAATCTCATTCAGTTACATGTAAAAATGTATTTGATTGTTTGTCTGTTTACTTATCAGTGCTCGAGATCAAACCCATGGCTTCAAGCATGCTAGGAAAGTGATTTACAATTGAGCTGAACTCCTACACCCAGAAATACATTTTTAAATATCTTAAATTTAAAATGAACATATATTTTAATAGTAAATTACCAGATCATTTTATATTAGCAATCTGGGAATGAACATTAAAGGTATAATAACCGGCCCAGGGATTTAGCTCAGTGGTTTTGCCGTCTGCTGTGCAACCACAAGGACCCGAGTTCAATCCCCGGTACCAAAAAGAAAAAAGAAAAAGGTATAATAACCATGTAATGTTTACTTATTAAATAGATCAATGGACATATTCATTATATAGTTTGAATTCAAAAGAATATTCATCCTTATCTCCAGATGAATTACCTGTAATTATTAAAGCAATACTGCACATATAAGATGACAAACCCTAAACACATTGGTACCTCATTGTAACAGTTATGGTAGGGCTATGTGAGAAAACAAGACAGCTAGAAAAAATACTGATCTCCAAAGATAATTTACGGAAATAAGGAGAAAAAGAAAGCACTCTATTATAATTATCTCTCCTTCTACATCTTTAGCTAGTCTTTCCAGTATGAATTTCCAGCAAATGAAATTTTTCATAATACAGAAATATTTCAAACAAATGTCAACTGGTGATCACTAAACCCATGGCAATAATTTTAATTACTTTTGACCTAGACCAGATATACTGAATAACCTGCAGGCAAAGATCTCATAATTATGAGAAATCTTCAGACATACCAAAAGAGGAAAATATTTCTTCATTCTTCTAAAGTGATTTGATCATGGCATCTTCAGTAAAACATAACAAGTAAAGTTGTTGCCAAAATTAACATCTACTTCTATAATTACTTTGGTAATTTGATGGTTCATAGTAATATAATCAAAATTCTTAAGCTAAAATACTGGCTGCATCACAAATATAAACATGTCATTTAATTTTGTAGTTTCTTAATTTTCTTTTTAGTTATGTGGGGAGGAAAATCATAGAATATGACCAGAAAATGTGCAGAATGATTAAATAAAGTAACATATTGAAAACATCAGCAAAATTACTGAGTCTTCAGTTATTACTTTAATATTTTTTGAAGACAGAAAACATGGAATTCCTTCTAAAACATTTTTTTCTATGTACCCCAATTAAAAAATATATTCTGTCTTCCTAGAGAGTTATTTCAACTATTATCATGGCAATTAAAGTAAATTTCAACAGGTTTTATATGAACCTATATTTTAAAATGATTATGTTGTTATCTATCAGGGTATGTGGAAAAGTAAGGCTGGTATGTAATTAGCTCCCTAAAATTTAATAAATTTTAATTCAAAAGTTGAATTGGATTTTGACACAACTAACTCACTGTACTCTAATGTGACATTTGTTTCCTCAAGAAATAATTACTAGTTTTGGTAAGATTCATTCCTGGTTTTAAGTGTACTTTATGTATAAGGACAAGCCACACTTGACTAAGTAATGATAGTTCAATCTTAAACGTAACCCATCTAATGTTGTTTCATAATAAATACCAATGTGTTAAAAATTTAGTGAACTAAAAGAAATAGAACCTGAAGCAAAGAAACAAACAAAAAAACTGCAAGCAAACAACTAATATGCAATTGCCTAGAGAATAACTACCATAGTCTTTGAAATTTTTTGGTGCCCCTTGGCTACCTATGAAGAGAAGATGGATGAAAGACTTTTAGCAAAGATGTTCCTTGACTTTTGGATATGTTCCTAATACCCCCATGGTAAATTTAAAATACTGTAAGTCAAAAATATAATGTTTCTAGAAAGTATTTAATAATCTAAACTACTATTCATGATGCTTACCTACATGGCGCATTGCAGAATATTGATCATTAACCCCAGTGGAAGGGGGTTACACAGTAGCTTCTGCCACCTGCTGCTTTCTCCTACTACCCAACACCTTAAGAAAGGACTGCTAGTTTGAGAAATGATCAAAATTCAAAATTTCCACTGTGATTACTACTGAATGCCTATTGTTTTCACACTATTGTAAAGTAACAAAGTGATTAAGTCAAACCATCATAAACCAGGAACATTTTAATCCTTTAGCCTTATCGTCATGCATCAGTAAAATTATTTTTTAATGTCAATTAATGAATAGCTTTATAACAAGAATTTTTAAATAAATGTTTTATTAGTCAATCATCATTTGTTCTCTATTTTCCATCCAAGGAATCATTTATTAACTGTTGTTTAAGAGAAAATTAAACATATCATTTTATTAGTCCCCAATGCATAGTTAATACTTCAAAAACAAATTATAATTAAGGCACATAATATCTATGTATATATGTGTGTGTGTGTGTACACATGTGTATGCATTATAATGTATATATGAATATATGTACATGAAAGGTAATTTTAGCTATATGTCAGAAATTTGTTCCACTTTTCACTCCTGAAATTATATATAATCTTACATTTAGTACAAAGTAAAAACGATAGTAAAACAAAAACAAAACAGTGGGAATATTCAGTAAACGTAACACAGATACAAGTATTAAAATGTCCTACAACATCTCTTCAATGAAATTTACTTTATCTTTCCTGCTTGAATAATCTCTCCTGTATCTGGAATACTGTAGAAATGTGTGTATTTTATTGTTTATATTATTCCCAGGCTTGCCAATCTTCTATTCTTTCAAATTATGCTTTATGTTCCCTTACATTAGGTTAATTGTTACATGGTTTGCACCCATATTGCTCAATAAAGTAGTTCTTTACCACCAAAGTTCCCTATTCATTGTCTCAAATATTGGCTACACCAGTTCTTTCACACTTGATCATCATTTCCACATTATAGACTTTAAATAAATGGCCACACATTTTGCAATCAGTGTATCAGGGAAATTGAGAAAAATTGCCATCACCATCTCAAATGCTGTCTGCACTAGAATCACATCAAGATCAAGAGGTTAGAGTCAAAATATACTCTAAAAATGGAAAACACATTTTAAAATGTTTTAATACAAGGAAGGGAAAGCTTTTAACCTTAATATTATTTATACAATAGAACACTTATCAAATGCCAAGTGCAAACACCCTGCAATCATTCAATAAAAACATGAAAAAATAACACCAAATTCACATCTGCGAAACACAAACAAAAATATCTCTGTATGAAAATTGCTCTTAGATTTTAATGATAAAGGAAATATTCCAAAGTAACTCTGTTAATAATTAAATTTTCCTTATCATGAAATTTTAAAAATTTTACCTAAACTCAAATTTTTACATAAGTACAGAAAGGAAAAGAAGTAGATAGTTAACAGATTGGGAAAGAGACTATTTCTTCTAAACATTTCTTAGTTTTATGGCCAAAGATTCCATTAGTGTTAATGGTAGTCAAATGCATAAATCCATTGTGCATCAATAGAAGAGTTGAAAATGAAATCTATAAAATGAATGAATTAAATCATTATGGGTAATTCATTGACACATGACCTCTTCTATGTTCTAGCAAGTACATAGTCTGACTTTTTGAAACGGCACTTAAAAAGGTTTTACACACTAATTGAACAGCCTTTCACTTGGCTTATTCTTCACTTAGATCCCTCCTAATACCTGTGAAGTTGGGTTTTTAAAATAGAAGATTGGATGGTAAAAGCAATAATATCTCATCAGGGAATATTTAATAAATGGAAGATATTTGCAAACTAAAAGACATAAAATAGATTAATCTTTCAAAGACACATCAGTTTGGTGTTATAAGTTGTTTAGCTATCGGGGGAAAATCTTTCTGACAGCTGTATAATGATGGATTTACATTTAATATCATTTCTTCATAATACATGAAAAAGTATATTTTATTTTTCAAAATAATTATTTACAATTCTTTGAAGATAATAAAAAGTGAAAGATTATCACTATTGAATATATTATTAAAGTATGATTTTTGGTTGGAAATTGATGCTATAAAGTATAACTTGATTACTGTATTAGTATATCACTTTATTTATATATTTACATAATATTGTTATTATGAAGAATAAAATATAATCCTGACCCATCTGACTATGGCAGTTAAAACAAACAAACAGAAAACATCACTGACAGGAAATGTTTCTAACTAAACTTGTCTTTGCTCACAAAAATGACTGTATAGCAACTTTCAAAAATATACACAATATTGATTGATTAGCATCTTTCAAAAATATTCACAATACCTAACAAACTCAAATTGGATTCTCTTGCTTTTATTTTTAGTTAAACTTATGATAATTTAGACTTAATTTTTAGCTTCAAAATTATTTTGCTTGTTTTGGCATAATCACCCCTCCTCCTTTTTAAAATACTCACTCTCATCATTTAAAGTTCTTAAAATGCAGTGTCAAAATGATTCATATTCACCACAGTGAAAGAAATTCAAGACTACCTATAAAGTAATCTATGGAAAATATTATGATGATCCTTGAGATCACACATAGTAAAAGAATATAGAATGTTAATAGCATTTGTGATATTGACAGGATAAAATTGGAAGGCACTACTGGTAACTTAGATTGTGCGGTCTCTTTATCACTGCCAAAACTGACTCTATGACATTAGTAAGACACACAGAAAATAGCATACCTGTCCATCATGAAAATTTGTAGTGAGGCACATCTGTTCTCTAAATTTCCCCCTCCTATTCTCTCTCTTCTTCTTCCTTCCTTCTTCCCTCCCTTCTTCTTCTCTTCCTTTCTTCCTTCTCTTTCCCTTCCTCCCTCCTTCCACTCCCCTTCCTTGCTTTGATCTTTCCCTTGAGCTCCCTCATCCTGCCATAAATACTTCATTTTAAAAAATCATCAATACATAAGAAAAGCTATCATAAGCAAAAGCTTTAAAAAGTGTTTAATATGTTTTGCCACTCATTTAACATTCCATATAGAGAATTTGCTCTGTAGTAGTAACTGTACGTGGCATTTTAAGTATCATGAAAATATTTAAAAATCGTAACTTTTTGAGTCTATTTTACATTTCACAATGAAACACAGAGCTCTTAAGTAGGTTGTTGAAGGCCAGATTTTTAAGTGGAGGATTAGGCCAGGCTATTCATTCTCATACTATGATGCTATCACAAATTTCAGAGGCCATCAAAAACAAAACATTTTTTTTCTGAATACTCATAAAAGATAACTACAGGAAAGTATTAAATTAAGAGTAAGAATGCCACATTATCAGATGCATCCTTGTTCAGTCCAAGAATCCAAAGAGAGTTGTAATCGATTTTAAAAAGCATTTATGATGTGATAGCTTGTACATCAAATACAAAGCTTTATGAATTAAATTATATTTCCTTTCTAAATATAGGTGATTGTAATTATTACTTTCAATTACAGAAAGTAGTACATATCTTTCACTTAATTTTATTTCATTTGTTTTATAGTTCAGACTATAGTGTAGTATCTTTTTACTAATATAGAAGTAAAATTTTATCTGAAAACAAATTACAACAGTAATCTAAAATTTATTTTTTCTTTTAATTCCTTAAAAAGTAACAACATGAAATTAATTTTCTTATTTAATATTTTAAACAAGTGGTTCTGGGCAAATTAAAAGGAACAGAATTTAATATTTACATAAAATAATTTTAAATTTGTGTTAAATGAATAGTGAATTTCACTCTGATTTTCTCTAGTTTCTTCATGTTTCATATTTAACCATTTAAGCATATGTTGAAAATGAGTAGTTTTAGCCCACATAATCACCACATTTTGTGATAAAGGCCATTGCTCAGCTGGGAGAAGAGAAAAAGAGTGCCAGTGGATAAAATCAGGTAGTGTGTATAATAAAACATTACAGTAAAATGTCAGTTTCAAGAATTTATGAGACGTATGTGATAAAATAGTTTTAGGAAAAATTTTTTCATATTGAAAATAATTTAGGAGGTGAACTGAACAGAAAACAGTGATGTGATTATATGAGAATATTGAGAGAAGTATGAAATTATTAAATGTGTCAAAGAAAGTTGACACAAAATGAAGTCCTGTAACAAATAGGAACATACAGGCCAGGTTACAGCAACTATCACCAAGTTAAGGAGAATCACATCAACTTACTTGGACATACTCAATCAAAAAAAAAAAAAAGTTTGATCTTTGAGAAAACTCCCTATGGAAAGTCAATGCATAAATATTTTTAGTCCTACAATTTTACAGAGAGATAATTCATCAAAGCCATTATTGCTGTCTATTGCTTTGATATATAGTAGCTCCCAGATACGTACAGAAAACATAGGGAAATTGCAAATAGTAATGATAATTAAAAGTAAAAATATTCTAATTCAAAATTGATTTTCCAGCTCTTTCTTAAAAACTATCACCACTCCTATATTCCTAGCACTCAGGAAACAGAGGCAGGAGGATGGTCACAAGTTTGATGCCTGAACTACATAGCCAGATCATGTCTCAAAAAACAAACAAACAAAATTCTCATCAAAGGAAAATTTTGATCCTTACTAAAGAGCTTAAAATAGTCTATAAAGAGGAGCTGAGGATTTAGCTCAGTGCTGCCGTGCCTGCCTTGCCAACACGAGGTTCTGAGTTTGATCCCTGGTACCGAAAATAAAAAGTTTACAAAGAAAACAACTCATGTTTAACTTATGCTTAAAAGGGTGTCTTGCCTCTTGTACAAAAAAATTCAAATTGAATATTCTCATTTAATGTATTATAATTTTTAATAATTATACATGTATATTGTACAAAACTGTGTGCTTCTTGGCAAATAATGTTAATATTTTGGCAGATAGAATCTTTTTAAATGGACAAATAAAACAAATTCAATGTTCTGCAAGTGTAGGGAAGTCAGAAATGAATAATACAACTTTGTAAGGATAGTCAAGGGAATAAGGATTAAAACAAAAATACTGAATTCAAAATCTACACTATCTCTTCTATTGTTCTGCCCCACAGGGAATATCCAAGTTTTGCCCACAGTAATTTAGAATCACTGGTTCTGAAATAGAGGAAAAGGCATCATCGGCCATAATTGAACCATTCACTCAGCTTTCCTTTGAGAGCATATTTGATTGGCATAATATAAAAATAGAATACACATTTAGAAATAGGCTTAAAACTACTCTTGAAATGAGGACTAAATGGTTCATGAGATTGATGAGACAAAGATTCTATTACTCCAAATCACTGGCTTGAGTCCAGCTTACATGAAAGTGACTAATTCATTACCGTAGAACAATCTTCAGAAAATGATGTGGTATATAAATTAATGCTTCTATACGAAAAGATCTTTCACCAAATGCTAGTCACAAAAATAAAAATCTCCCCCAAATAAAAAAAGCAAACAACTTGCAGTATGTATCTTATAGGTGTTCTCAAACATTTTAAATAATTTTGAGAAGATAACTTTACTCTGAGCACTTGTACAATGTTTCCTGAGCTTCCATTGTAGCAAGATTTGTGTGCCAAATTATGCCTGAGAACATTTAGTGCCTGAGGAAGTGTTGGTGAACATTAGCTTCAGTGTGTTACCTGATTATGCCAGTGTAATTAAATATTATTTCCTAAATGTTCTAAGTCCTACTTTGTCTTTCCCAGGTTAAATTTCCACACCCAGGTCTAACTTAACATTTGGAATCTGTAATAGAATATGGGTGATTTTACACCTCATAAAGTCTCTGGTTTATGTGTCTCGAACATAGCCTTTTTGTTACCCTCTCCCACTTCCTTCAGCTTCAGTGCTGTGCATTTCCTGACCCTTGGTTGGGGAGAAATGATAGTCAGATATGAGATGTACACATGGAATGATGGACAGATTTCAGAGTGATGGACTGCCAATTTTTGTTTAGAGAATTAGGCAATATGTAAATAGATATTCCACTATAATTTCTCCATTAGTCAACTGAGAGGAAAATTATACTGTAATCCTGTGTGATATTAAGTCAGGAAAACAATTATTTAATATATGATTTAACAATAATATCCAGGGAAAAAAGAATATATTTCATTTCTTTGAGCATCCATGATTTTTTTTTCTTTTGAATGGGCTGAACTGAATCAACTCTCCTCACTCTTAAGAATAAACAAAGAAGCAAAGAAACAAATATACAAAATGCAGACAACGCACAATTATTAAAAGGTTATTTAATGGTAAAATAATTAAATAAATAGTGCCTAATTCTGACTAATTATTTTATTTACTTCTATATTATTCAAAATTATTATAGTAAATGAATTGCTATGGAAAGGAGCCATAAATAACTATTTCAAACGTAAAAGGCAGCTTAAACTTATTCTGTCCACAATGCAAAAACTGGTTTCCCTAGATGGAAAATAATTATTGGTACAAATACCTGAAGGAGATCGTAAATGAAAATGGAGAGCCAATGACAAGTTTGCAGAGGAAAACAAAAGACAGAAGACTCTCAAGTGACTGGGCACTAGTGATGCTTCTATTGTGGTAACAATAGCTACTTAAAATAAATTAAAGGGCCCACAGTACTGCCAAATGCCACACTGTTCCCATTTCTCTGGGAAACACTGTTAAGGGACTCCCTCTCTTTATGTTTGTTCATAAAAGCAGAAAAGTATGAATATATTCTATAAACTTCCAGGCATAAATGAAATAACTTCCCATTAAATATCTTACTATATGACTAGATTAAGAAAGATTAAGAAGCTAATGCTTCATTCACATTATATGCAAACGCCAATAATTTTTTCTCCAGTGAAAAGTATTCATGTCTTAAGAATGCATCTCTCCCAGAACATCTAACGAACACACAAAACACACACTCACACATTTAATTAAATGCACCTTGTTTCTAAATAATTTTAGGTGGCATCACTAATATTTATTGCACTTTTCTAAAAGTAGTGACACTTGTATAAAATATTTAATATTGCAAAAATTCAGCTATAAAATTTAACAGCATATGTTAGCTAGTGTACTCATTAAAAACAATTAGAACATTTTATGCCAAAATTTTGTTAAGTGTATTTAGATACTCTTCTAGATAGAATGAATGATGTATGATATTGTAATAAATATATAAATAATATTAATATAGCAGTATGAGAGCTAAAAAGATATTTCCCTATAGCACTGAGAAATCTCAAGACTGAGAGAAAATATGGTAAGCAATGAAGAAGTGTGAGATGTCTTAACAATGCAATGGTTAATTATCAAAATAATAATTTACCTCAAGGTAAAATTAGATGAAGAAAGTCTACAGAACATGTCTATAGGTGATTCCTCCGAAAAGCAGTAATTAGCTATCAATAGTTTTCAAATACAATAACCATATTTGATTTGGCTGGGCTGCAACAATAGAGTACATCTGAGCTTGATTTTCAGAAGGGATTGTAAGACCCTGTTCACCAGCCATTGGAGCAAAATAATCTAGTGATAATCAAATATAAATTATAGGGCCGTTACCTTGGAGACAAGTGATACAAAAATATCTACAGTTATGGTAGAGAAAAATATTCAACATTTCAATCTAAGGAAAATAAGTGAGTATAAGAAATTTCTTAGGGCCTTTTAAATTTCAATAAAATATCAAGGAGATGTTTGGTTCAGTTGAAAAATAAATGATGTAGATTTCTACATCATTTAGCCAGGCCTGGCAGTGTATGCCTATAATTCCAGTACCCTGGGAAGCTGAGCCAGGAGGATCCCACACTTGAGCCCAGCCTGGGTACTTAGCATATTTTCAGAACTCTATCACAAAATAAGATATTTTAAAAGGGCTGGGAATGAAGCTCAGTGAAAAGGTTTAACCCTCTGAAAAATAAATAAATACGTTTATTTAGTTATTTAAGAAAACAAATTATTCTTTCTCTCTTGCTCTCTTTTTTATTGGTTGCTGTTGTTTTCAATACTAATTATTAAATCTAGGACCTCTCACATGCTTGTCATGTGCTCTACTATGGAACTGCCCAAGCCCTATTTATTGTTTTGAGACATGGTCTTGCTATGTTGCTCAGGGTGGACTGGAATTTGCCATCCTCCAGCTTCAGCCTCTTGAGTAGCTAGGAAGTTGGGATAATAGACATGTACTACTATGCCTGGCTCCTTTTTAAATTATTTAGTATCAGTGCATTGGTTGTTCTCTCGGCACTGTTAATGAAGTAGATGGGCACAAACTATTAAGAATAAATTAAATATAGTTATGATTAAAGTATATCACAAATTTTAGTTAGCTAAACAAATAACCTTATTGTACTAGCAGTCACTTCAATTTTTTGAAACTTTGAGTTTGCTAATGTCTAGTCAGACCAGAGCAAATCTCTGTGGCCTTTACCTTTGTTCGCTACAAAATTTACCTAACCTTACTTTAAACAAACATCTGAATTAATATGTTAGGGAATAAATCTTATGATAAAATACTAGGTGAGCATAAAAGAATGAAATTTTTGTTGCCATGTATAACATCATAAAAGTTTAAAATTAACTGGTCTTTCAAAAGTCAATGAAGGTTCGCCAGGAAAAGTGAGGTGGTAAAATAAAGGGAGAGGTGACAGCAGGGAGGAGAACAGAGTTTTTGCTGAGATGACATTTCAACTAGAAGAGTAATCTGTAGCCTGGGGATGATAATTATGTATCAACATATGTACATCACTATTGTGTGTGTGCTAGGTGGGTTACTCTACAAAGGAGATGAGGATGAAAAACATGGTAATGCCGTATCCTAAAGCCAAAATATCATTCAGTGGCTTGAACGCCAAGTGGTCCCCGTGGAATGACTGACTTATCTAAGTTTCAGAATTTTTTTAAAAATACAGATTCTATGGCTCAATCATGTATTGTGGGCAACCATTAGTTCTGATTCAGGGATTAGCCACCTTTGAAAACAACTGCTACAGTCAATTAGCAATAGAATGCTAAAAAAATTTTTTTTGACATTCTCCCACAGATAACTCTACTACCTAAACTCAGGAACAGTGACAATCTGCCTGTCATTCAATGAGTATATCAAAAGCACTTCTTCAGAGCTCAATTCTCAGATTACTCAGTCTACAGTAGCCTGCCAATTTTTCTGTCTCTTACTTAAAAAAATTGGTAGCATTTTCTCGTGTTCAATTGCTCAATTACTTGTTTAGTGTATAGTTTAGTTTCACGCTCACAGTCATATATATTCAAGTGAACCTGGAGAAAGTAAAAAATGGTTGATCATTTTTACCCCTTATTTGCCTGTCCCCTAGAAAACTGCATGGCCCTGGAGTAGGTACATGATAAATAGTTTTTATAGCTTTAGAATATGAATGCTATTATTAAAGGTAAATTGTGATATTTTTGTATGTACCAAATATGTATGAAAGTTTTGTATCACATTCTGTAGAATGAATAAATGAAGTTGATTGCTAAGCAAATAATTTCTTTGTGTAAATGGCCAAAAAGAATTACACAACTCTGTGGCCTAGCTTCCCTGCACATGAATAGAAGAATGCACGATGGACATTTTACCATTGGTTCTCATTCAAAATTTAGTAAATTTGGATTTTGAAGAGACTGTAAAAGTTAGACATAATTCTTCAAATACTTTCAAATCATTCTTTCAAGAGAACAAAGAGAATAAATGTTAATTATGAACTTGATACAATTGATAATCACAGTTATAAATCAGAGAAGGTTTGGAGCATGAAGGTGTATTTAAGGTATTGTATTTAATCTATTTATCTTATAAATGAGAAATCTGGGGACCAGAAAAATAATTTAAAAAGAGAGAAACAGTGAATTAATATTTAAAAGTTGATTATCAAGAGCTAATTATCTTTAAATTGAAAATGGAATATCAGCCTAATGTATTTTAAAATGAAGCAGGATAACACATAGTAGACTGAAATTCCAGAATTTTAAAGAAATTTAATATGGAGTGTCCTTGCTTCATTTAGTAGATCTACATGAAAGAAGTATAAAATATTTGAATTAAACACAAATCATTCCAACAAAATTATCAGATAAAGTTATTTCAAATTAAAACCATCATTGTGCAATGTATTCTTATGATAAATAAGTTTACTAACTCATAAAGTAATGGAAAAAATAACTTTGTCTTTCTAAAGTAATTTTACAACCTATGTTTGTGTGATGCAGTTTTATTTAAAAACTCTGTCTGTGGTGATAAGGATAATATTCCAAGTCCTCATCGTATTATTTTCTGTAGATATTATGAAAAGATAAGAATACTCTTTTAAAAAAAACTCAATTAGTAACATGTAATGCATGGAATACACTGGTGAAGAAAATTGTGCATGTTGGCTTTTAAATTCTTAAAACACATTGTTAATTAATCAGTGTAACTTGTATTTCACTTTACTAAAAAAGCAACCATTGTCTATTATTCAGTCATTCGTCAGAGAATGGTATGACTATTTTAATATGGTCTAGTCTGAGAACTAAACAATCAGATGTATATCATTATCACTGTGTATAATGCTCCCCAAAATTTATAGTTTCTCAGAATTTCCAAAGGTAAAAAGCTATTCTCAAAGAACAATCAGCCTTACTGTAAACAGTTGCCTTTCTTTATAAACAAAATGAAAGCAAATGGAAACAAGATTAAGAAAAATGGTGACTATGATCACTAACCTATGAAAATACACAGTGCTCTTTGCTAACTATACGGTTCAGTTTGAAACATCTGAAAATTACTTTTATCATTTTGTATACATAAGGTGTCATTTTTCTTCACTAAGCATAACTAAAAAAATCCTATCAATAAAAATAATATATGATCACAAAGGAAAACTAGATCATTTGGTTATTCTTGCTCAAAACATAAACAAGAAAAGAAAGTCTATCTGAGAATAATGTTATCACTCATTTTTAAAATATGCTCTCTTCCAATATGTTTCTTTAAAAAATATTCTAAAATCTTAATTCTTATTGGTATGAAATAAAATGATCTTTGGAGAGTGACAGTAAAAATATTAATCCAATTGCATTTCACACTAGAAACAGAATGCTTAACAGTTCACACAAATTTGCTTCCTACAGTAAGTTTCACAAAGGTAAGGAACTCAGAAAATTCCTTGGGGAAAAGAAGAAATCGTACCAAAAAATATCGAACACATTATGTCTACTATCCAAAGTAATCACTTTTCTTTCAATGTCTTGTCATTTCTTTACACAGCACAAGATGTAGAAAAGCAGCAATATGTTGAAGAATGAAGTGTGGAAACCTACTGGGGAGGGGACCTGAAACATACTAAATATATTTGTGGCAGAATTAATTCCAACACCCAGGAGGAAGCTGCTAATGCGTTAGAGTGAGCTGTCAACTGAAACAGAGAATTTTTTCTATGCACTTTCTAATGAGTTTTAATACACCCCCAGTATTTATTTTAAGATATTCTGCTTGTCAAGGTGGAACTCCTGTTCTCATTTTCAGATAATTGACTATTTAAAAAAATTTCTTCACTCTATTTCAAAATATTAATAAAATAGTCCACTTCAAATACAGTTCCTTTTATCCTGAAGGCACCTCATTAATTTCATTTCACAGGCAACTAAAATGAGAGGCCACTGCAGGTTTGTACCTTTATTCGTTCTTTCATTCTAAATTGTGGTTCAAGTTTATAACTTTATTTTGCTCTATGAACCAAATACTTGGATTTTTCCAAAAATACAAATTTAATCGTCAATAAGACTTATGTCACTTCATATGTGCCTGTGTCTATGACATTTAATACATGACATTAGCTCCGATTTCCTAAAATCTGCTACTTGCTGATTATCACACTAAAGCCTCTTAATTTTTTTATTTCTGGAGATTAAATCCAGAAAGTATATACCCCAATTTCATTTAAATCAAGGCATCTAAAATAATTTATGTTATTAGTCAGGAAGATTAAACTTAATTAAATACCTATCAAAAGCTTATTGAAATTTGATAGAAATATAATATGTATTCTGCATAATGCAATGTTAAATTCATTTTACTTTGCAAGATAAAAAGCAAGCTTTAAATTTTTTTCATTTAACATTGCTCTTATGTAAGAAAATTATAAGCATTATTTAATAGTAAAATATTAAAGTAAATTTTACTTTATGCTTGTAAATATAAACGGAATTTGAATGAGGTCAACAAGAGATTCATAATTGTTGTGTTAACCAATATTGCGTTCCTAAATATTGTGTTCAACTTCTCTTTCTTTCTTTACCATGTTGAAGTTTTATATTCTTTAATTCCTAAATAATGACTGAATTTAAATCAAAGTATTCAACCATGAATAATGAATTTATAGCAAATGAAAATGAATATATTCTTTAATAATGCCTGTAAATTTCTGATATTATTAATCAATTTGAGATTTAATTTAGAAATAATCCCACAATCAACACCAGTATATTTATTACTAGGGATGAGAGTCCTCTGAATTTTCATTTCATAATAAGCAAACTGAATTATGATAATTTTTTTACCCTGGTAGGACTGTCATTTGCACTATATGATTCTGAAGGAAAGGAAAAGGAGGTCTCCACATAATCTGAGTGTTCCACAACTAAAACAAAATAAAATAATGTACTGTGTATATATTTTAATCATAAAAATTAATAGATTTTACCCTTTATGTTAATGAGGTGTTTCCACAATAACATCACTTATTGTGAGGTTCTTAGAGCTTTTAAATCACAATAAATTAAAATTAATTTTAAAACTTTATACTTTGTCTTTCCAGTTGTTTTAAAGGGAATATTGCTAATATATTTAATGTTTGCTTATAATGAAATTACATGTTAAATGATTTGTAAAAATATTTATGACTAATATTGAACCTTTTGATGACAACAAAGGTGATGTCAAATGTTGATCAAGTTGTTTTTTATTTATTTATTTTAATTTTGATTTTCTTATGTCTGCCTTGGACTAGAAGTTTGGAAATAAGATTTTTTGTTGTTGTTGAGAAAAGATATATAAATGTGGTGTGTGTGTGTGTGTGTGTGTGTGTGTGTGCCTGTGTGTGTGTGAGAGAGAGAGAGAGGGAGAGAGAGAATGGATTTTAGAATATTCTACTTTTTACTATCTGATACTCCACAAAAAGTTTTTATAAAACCCTGGTAAAGTGTTCTTAAAAAAAACTATCAAATATTTTAATTTTGTCATTTGCACTATGTCCTTCTGAAGAAAAGCAAAGGAGGTCTGCACCTAAGCAAATCAAAAAGTAATAAAATTATAACAAAAATATTGTTACATTCCAATACCAAATACAAAGAAATTATACGTTACCCAGTATAATATCTATCAACAGTATTTAAAGCTTCATCAATATGCCTGATTTGTAGTAGGCAGGACTAACAATGGATTGGATGAATAAAGAATAAATATGCATTCCCTTGTAACATTCAGATTTTCTGTGACTATCAACTATGATTTGTTCAAACGCTGTAAGCTGAGACTACTCTCAGATCTATCCTTCAGTAGGTCTGAAGACAATGGGCCAATTATGGATACTCCAAACATGAGATACATGTCCTGCTTTGTCTTTATACTTACAAGCTAATCATCTTGACCAAATGTTGAATTGGTCAAATATTACCCCTTATCTATTATATAAATTAATTAATATGTATAATATATCTAATATCATGAGTTGATACCTTCACTATGAAGCACTACACACAGATATGCACACATACTCTCACATACTGTGTTTTGGGCACAAGTCAATCATTTGTATGTGTACCTAACATACTGTTGAGTGTAAATCCATATGAATGCTGTACCTTGGGTAATGCACATGCGGCAAGAAACATGCTAACTTTTAATTGCCAGGTATATTTTCCCATCTGGAGAAATAATTTAATAGTAATTATTATTCCAGCAATAGTTTCCTATATAAACTACATGTCTTATATAATGCTACTAAAATCAGAGGAAATATAATATAGTTTAGAAATATTCATTTTTAGCAAAACATTTATTGGTAAATTTTAGATATACATAATGGTAACACTCATCATAGGGAATTTGCACCTATACATGATATAGCTTGCCTCTTCTTTTTCTTCCCCTACCCTCCAACGCCCCTTCCCATCCTTATATGTAAAAGCTTTTTTTCCATTTTTTACTTCTATTTTTACTTTTTCTCTTGTCTCTTCCTTTCTTCTTTTCCTAGGAACAGTTGTCATTTCTGGGAGTGAATCATTATTACAGATGAACAGTTGCTAGTTCGGTAACTGATTTTGTGCATTTCTTGTCAGAAGTACTCTCATGTATTGTTATTTTGTACGGGATTATGTTTCTATTATGTTTTAACTTGTTACTGTTGGTATAAAGTAGCAAAACAAATTTGAGTATATTGAGCTTAAGTCTTTCCACTTGAATAGATTCTTTTATCAACACTAATAGTTTGTTCCTTGATTCTCTTGGAATTTCCAGGCTATTATATCTTCTGCAAATAAGACTACTTCTTCACCTTTTGAATAGTTAAATCTCATATCTTTTCTGTTATAATTATGCATTACCTAGATCCCTCAAAATAGTTGAAGGATGATAGTAGTACCACACTTGTTTCTTGGGGACTACCATGGAATTTCCACTATACTTCACACTTACTTATCTGCTGCATTTTTATAGGCATAATTTATTGTGATTAAGTTATTTCTGTTAGTAAGAGTTATTTAGTAGATACTTATCAAATATATACATAAAATATTCCTTTGATTATTCTACACATTTAAAATTGCTTTCTGTAAAAATATTCTGACATTATAAAAAGGGAATTGTAATATGAAGTGAAATGAACTTTTTGGTTGTAATTATAATATAAAGACTAGTATCTGTATTCCTGGATTGAGATTTCAAGAAAATAAGAATTATGGGAATGATAAATAATTTCAATTAATAATTTGAATAAAAGCATATAAGCTTTAAATGTTTTAAAATAATTTCATTTACTATAAGATGATTCCAAAGCAAATGCATATTCAAACTTTATGATTAGGGTATATTTCCAGGTGGTTAAAGCAGAAATAAAAAACAATATTTATTTTTGGCATCAAAGACCCAGAAGATCACAAAATTACATTATACACATTGAATTGGGATTTTTGTAACTATGACATAGGAGTTGAGTAAGATTTAAGTAAAGAATTACTAAAATCAAAGCAGCATGGTGAGATATGAGGGCAAACAACTACATTTTATCCCTAGTTCTCCTTTTAACTATTTATATATTTATGGGTTCATAATTCACTTATTGATATCTATAAGTAGTTTCTATGTAAAATTAGAACTAAATCTCATGATTCCTATTTTTTGTCAGGAGTATAGCCTTTGTTTGATTTACTTTGTCCACTCTCCAATGTCTATTATTATTCTTGAAGAAATGAATAAAAGTATTCACGGAGAAAAAGCTTAATTGTTCTTGCTCTGCTTGACCCACTTATCTTTACTTTCTTTTCCAGGTAGAGGGAAACATTAGCACTTTATGTAAATGCACAGAGTTAATAAAATTTACACAAGAGTAAAGGAATAAAATTCGAATACAATTTTCTACACAATCAGAAAGAAAGTATACTGTTAATTTTAAAATAATATTAAGAAAAAAAATCAACAAATTTGGGTATATCCCAAATTTCTTGAAAGAGTCTCATTATTTGCATGTGTCTGCATACACACACATATTTTGTGGGTTTTTCTCCTTGGATTATCCAAAGGTTACTGAGCTGATCTTTAGCACTTTAATTTTCTTTTTTAAAAATATTATTCTTTTTTTCTGAAACAGAGTCTCATTAAAGTGACCAAGTTAACCTTCAACTTGAGATCATTCTGCCTCACCTTCTGAAGTATTTGGGATTAGACATGTGCCAACATATCTACCAAAATAAATATTTCTATATACATATTCATATATATGTATATATACATGTTCACGCTTGCCTCAATTTTTTTGTATTATCTTGGTCTGTAAAGATTCTCTGTTATGTAACTAGCCTAGTTTTTTTTTATCAGCCAAATTTATAATAAATTTTAGTTTGTTTACCTGAAAAAGCTAGTTTTGCACTTCATAAAATTTATATGCAATAATTCATTCTAGAGCTTATACACAAATGCATTGGTGTTCCAACATATGTGGATAAGAAACAAGATGGTGAAGTGACCATAATAATCACATTTGAAGATTCTGTAAGAAACGTTTGTTTTACCAATTTCAATCTAATGAATCCATCTAAATTTTAAAAGAGAGAAAACTTTTGAAATGTGTAATAGCTACATTTTTAGGAAAATCCTATAACAAAATATTACCTTAAAAAATAAAAAATGAAGAAAAGTCAGATGTTTTAGGGAGCAAATGTTTTCTGTAATAAAAAGAAACATCTTTATGAGACTTGCTATTTATTCTTTCAGAAATCTGATGTGAATCATGAATCAGTGCAGGTGGCTCAATTCTTTTGTAATAGAGCACAGCAGTGTTATCAAGATTGTCTCACTCTAGTTTGTCATTTGATCAAATTGGTACATTTTCTAGGCTTGCTTATTTATAAACAAACAGCTATATCTTGCTCAACTTTTAATATTGAACTTTGTGCAATTATGAACATTTTAACATATGCTAATAACAAAGAAAAAAATCCAGATCACAAATGACATTCGGTCTCAGAAATTATTTTATATTTTTAAAATGGTAACTAAAATCAGACTTCATCATGGCTGAATATCCTATTACAATTATTTCATCCTGGATATGTGTAAGATTAAAATGGCAGGAAATATTGGTATAAAACGAACATCTCTGACACCCACATGAACCAAAGAGAAATCATATAATAAAATATTTCAGAAAGTGATGTGTTTCATGTTAATGATTATCCTTAGATGACTTTTTCTGCTGTTGTTTAGACATTTTTCACTTCAAATATGACTTCTGGATTTTACTATTTCCTTAGCTTTGATGGTTGAGCATGTTTATGCATAATAAGTGTATTCACAAATAAGTTGTTCACAGGATTTGAATTTCATCTGTTGAAGAAATCTGTCAATATATTCTGTTCATTTATAACATTTGCCAACAATGAATTCAAGAGCTTATCTGCACCAAAGACTCTCAACCTTAATTGCATATTAAAATATTGAGGTTTTTAAAATTTGATGTCTGAGAATTACCCCAGACAAATTTATTATGAAACTGCAAGTAAGGCTTGTGTCTGGGTGACTTTAAAACCAACACAGTAGTATATCCATATATTTACTTCCTTAACATCCACAAGAAGTTACCTCATAATATCAAATAACATAGAGCCATGAACCAAAAATCTACAGAGTTCTAAAAATATGTCAGATGAATATACTCAGTTAAATATATTGTAATTAGAAACGTATTTGATTTTCTGTTTGATACTACTTATGAGTATGAAAACATTTTAGTTTTGTATATAAAAATGCTATGAAGAATGATGATTCAAGTCCAAGTATAATATTTTGCAAAGCAAACCCAACAATTACATTTTTACTCTTTTGTTATTTTATTTATAGAACTTAAAAGTAATTATAATATCCAATTATTTATTAATTATTTTGTAAGATAATATGTTGTGGATAAGTCACAGAATTATCTGAGTTAATTCTCAAACAGCCCTGGGGAGATCTTAACTAAATTTAAAGTAAGTTGCTTTGTGCCAGTTTCTCATAAATAGCAGGAAACAGATTTATGGCTAAGTATGTCTGAATCTAATATTCATATCTTGAAGTCTTCCATGTTTTTATATCAGTGAAATACTATTTGCATCAAGATTTCAGTCTGTACTTATAATCAAACATGAATAGAAACTCTCAATGTGAACATGACACTTAAAAGTTTATAATTGAAAATCTTACACACAATCTATTTAAAACTCATTCTCTCATCTTAAACAAGAAGAGACCGAGACTGAAATTCTGAAGGGCTAAATGATTTGCTTAAAAGCACATATCTAATGCAAAACAGAGTTAAGACTATATAACATTTTTTCTCACTGTACATCCTGTGGCCGCACACTGTCTCTTCTCATTCCTGATGAATTAGTACCGCATTGGCTTAACAAATGACACTATTTAAAAACTTACCTTGCATAGATGAAAGCAGCAGTGGATATTGAGGAGAGAAAGTGTTAGACATATACTCAGGAAGTGTCACTTAGGGAATAATTAATAGGTATAAAATTTTCACCTTTGCAATTCAGTAAGCTCATGGATAAAACTATTTGAGTTTTCATTGATAGAGTTATATTTTGCATTCACACAGAAATGAAAAGCACCCAATGGGCCCTTTGTTAGCAAACTTGGCTATACAATTTTATTTTAAACAAGTAAAGATGAAGAACTAAGTCTTCACACCACACAGAACAGTATTCTCAGGCTTTACCGAGCATGAATCAGAGTCAACATGCAGCTTCCAATTCAGTGGCTCTGGGGCAGGGCCAGAAACACTGCCCTTCTAAAAAGCTTCCAGGTACAGCTTGTTCCACTCAAATTATAGTCCAGGAGTCTCATTTTGACTATCAAACAGTGGAAACCTATCACCGTATTCTACAGTATCGTTAACTGGAAGTCCTATTAACATGATTTCTAAGATAGAAAAACGTTAGTTGGGGGCAAGCAGACATCTCCAAGGGAAGAAGTTATACTACTCTGCTACAATGGACATGCCGTGATAAGAAGCAAATAGTTCAGGAAATAACATCAGACTCCAAAAACTGTCATAAGACTCAATAATGGACATATTGCCAAAGTATGCATATAAAATATGTAAAATAATTCTCAGATGAATTTAAAATGAAAGTACTTAGTGCATGTAAGCTTTTAATAAATCCTACTGTACTTAATGACACCAACTTTCTAATAGAGTAGATGATGATGGTGAAAAGTAAGGCATGCATGCAATTTCATTTTATTAACTTAAAGATAGGTCTGAAAACAGATTTTTCATGACAGAAAAGAAAGTTTCCAAAGACTGCAGTAGAATAACAAGCATGCCACATGAATAGTTTTGTGTCCTTGATCCATATGCTGTGATTACATCCTAAATGATGTTGTCAGAGTGGTTTTTAAAGTTCTATGAACAGTCGATGGATCTCTCAGTTTTAAAACCACATAGTCCTTTCTCATTTATCCAAATGTTAGATGCCTCTGCTTATCTTTTACTTCATTATTACAAGTGCAGATACATTGACTGAAATGAACAGAATGATGGGTCTGTGGGGTCATACCAGAGGTACAGTCAGGGAACTCATCAAATCCAGCACTTAAAAACACTTCTGATGCATTAGAGACAAAATGAAAACACTTTCAGCACTTAATATTAAGTACATTAAATATTCTATTTATGGGGCCTCATCCACTGCTTACTGTGATAGTCATAATCATTTTTCACAGCAATGAACCCTCTCAAATATTTAATAAATTTTTTGTTTTTCAAGATTCATATAGACTTGGGGCTATTTACTCAAGTACATGAAGCATCACAAAGAGGAGCAATTGTTTTATGTCTTTAAGTAGTGTATCCAAGCAAGTGTCATTTATCATCAAGAGTACTTTCACATCTTTCCTCAGTCATAGTCCATGTCTACACATTTGGAAACCAAAATGCTTGTAAGAACTTTTCAAGCTAGATTCTAACCAAAACCATTTGAGGATTTCCAAACATGACTTGGGAACAAAGATTACATTCTTCTTTTTCAGCTAACATTGGATTATTTAATAACCTCATAACTGGTTATACTGAAGACAGGTTTTCCACCTTTCTCATCCCTGCTACATAATTCCTAAGATTAACCTTCTTAATTTTAATTCTGTGGCTCACCTATTCAAAATCTTTAATCATCCCTTGCTACCTCGGAGTTAAGCACAAAATGTCTAACCATCACAAAGTTACATCCTAGATCCTCCAGTAATATCTCCAGAATTAGTTATTAAAGTCACAATTTATTATAAGCCTTATTCTTCCCCATTTCCATCTCTTCCACCTGTTCTCAATATTTAACCTATGTTTTCTCTTTCTTTGCCAATTCCAATAATTGCCATCTCTCATATCTATTTTAAATATCTCCCCTAGCTTCCTATGAAGCATATCCTTGTCTCCTATTCAAACATATTTTTTCTTTAAAATAAAAACCTTTGCACTGATGACATGTTTTGTAATTCAAAGCTCCTATATCTGCATTACTGACACTTGGCTTTTGGTAAACACTGGTGACAACAAACTTAACTATATATTTCTTACAGTAGATGATTAGTTTGATAATAAGATACAGCATTTTGAAATTACTTAGCTCTTTTACCAGGAGAAATATCACAGAAGGTTCATTGCAATCACGAGGACTACAAGAATCTGTTCTGTTAAAATAAGAAATTCAATTAAATAAAAACATTTCCATCTGAAAAGAGACCTCAGATTTTGATTGGCTGTACCAATTAAACATGAGGGTGGCAGCCATTCCAGATGGTAAGACATATTTATAAAAAGTTTTACATAGAGAACTTCAGTGTAAGGAGGGACATTTAAGTTCATCTAGTTGAAGTCAATATCCGAATAATGTCTTCTACAAACAACTATCTGATCTCAAATGGCTTAGTCCCTTTCACACACGGGGAGCTTGCTAGCTGTAGAAAGGACCTTTTCATTTGAAACATAGGTCTAACTAATTTCTAGAATATTCTTTATACAATTTTCTGAGACTCATCCTCTTGTATGAGATCACTGATCTGTTTTTTCACAATTGATACTTCAAATGTTTGAAAACTAATTTGGTCATCACAAATGTTTTCAGTGTAATTTTCAGTTCTTCCAATTAGTTTGTCAGACTCTGTTTCTTCAACTTCCTTGTCGCTTTTCTTGTTTGTCCTCTCCAGTTTGTCTGTGTAATTTTTAAATAGAGTTCCCAGACTTCAGAGATGGCCCAAGAGAACAAAATACAGATTAGCATGATCACTTTTTGGTGATAAGATATTATATTTCTATTCATTTCTATTTCTAATTTCCCATTAAAAATTTGAGAGTCTTGTGATGTGTTTAGTTACTTTTAGCCCTGAGGAACTTGGTCTCCCTTTAATAAAGTAAATCATTTCTTATTTAGAAAAACACTTTTCCTGTCATTAACAACTTTGAGCCATACTTATTATCTTACTGGAACATCCGGCATACTAGTAGAGTATTTGTCCTTAGGATCCTAAAAACTGGACTTTGTTTTGTTAGTACAATATTGGTTTCTTCATACTAACCAAAGTTTTTGCATTCAGAGCCAAATGAGCTATTCTAAGTTGTGCCAAGGAAGCTTACTGTAGCTATTCAGTGAAATTAGAACAATCAAGAAAATTGGTTACCACTTATAATGCAGCACTAATTCATTTTTCATGTCTGAAAAAATGTAATTATATGGTTTTTGTAATATAAAAGACATTGCTTTATATACTTAACATAAACATTTTGCAAATCTAAACTAACTGAAATACATGTTTAAAAAGTAGAATGGTTTTAAAATTACAAGTTATATAAATTAGGAATTCAAGAAAATGATTGAAAAATCCATTTTTGTTAACTTCAAGGGCAAACTGCCTTATAAAAAATAACTTCTCTCTTAAAGTTGGGAAGAAAAGTGGAATTGGATTAGAACAGTATTCTGTTAAGTTAGTAATCTTATTGGTGAGGGAGACAATTGGTTACTTGAAAATGTGCCATATTTTGAAAGGGCAAATGGATTTGTGTGACTAGAATCAATAATTCCCCCATATAGAGTTTAAGAAACATCTGACTTAACTTTCTTATGTAAGTATTTATATTCCTGTATAAAAACACATTATAAGTTTTGTGGGGCAGGGTAGAATTTAAATTAGTGGTCATAATTGATTAACTCAGTTGTTTCCGAATTGAGAGTGAGGCTTAGGTATTTTCCACAGCCTCACCCATATTACCACTGATTTTCCTCAATAATTAGTTTTGGTAGTATATTTATTCTCATTATTATCCAATCAGAGGTGCCTTTAATCCTACTAAATCCCAGCCACATTTCAGTAATTACATTGGGCTATATGAGGCTATTTTTTTAAATGACAAATTACTTGAGTTGAGGAAAGTATTATCAAATCATGCCTTTTCTCATCTTCTGTTTAAATGACATGCCCAAAGACAAATGACATGGAACACACTACACAATTACAGTGATTATCAGATTTGGTTTATTTGTCCCGAATACATGGGAACTTTAGAAAACATGGTTTCCCAAGTCTCTCCCCCCACCTTTTTTTTTTTTTTTTTTGCTCAAGAAAGCAAATTAAGTAACTGATTGAAAAAATCTTTTCATTGCATATTTCATTAGAATCTGCAACCCACCTGTTTTGCCAAAGTAACTCATTGGCTTCATTTCTCTCCAACCCCAAATACTTATTTTTTAACCATGATATTAAAAGTTAAATTGAAACAAACTTTTATGGCACTCTAGAAGAGAAACAATTTGACAAAATCATTGATGTTTGCCTAAGGAAAAGATAAATGAAAATGAAAGGGAAGATGTAGATGGTATGCCTACCCATTTTGATTTCAAGGGAGGTTGAGAGATTGCTGGGTTAATTAGATACTGACTGACACTTTAAAAATTCTTTGGTATATCACCATTAGTAGTCTCCCCAAAATGCTGCCAAACCACCAGCCACATAGCCTACAAAACATGAGATCTAGGATATTAATCTGAACTGGATATAATTTATAAATGGTTTTGAACATGATCAAAAGAGATTTCTGAAGCATCTCTGCTATAGTTTAAATCAACAACTCTTTCCAATTTCAACTAAGCTCCTATATGAATATATCCTAATATATTTACACTTAATATAGCTGTAAGATCCACAATACCAGCAGAGAAAAATTGTTTCACAGATATATGGTAAAGATATTATTCCAATAGATATAGTTGAATAGCCTTAATAAGTTTACTGGAAAAAAATTGCCCTAGCAATAACAATTGAGGAAGAGAGTGTTAATGTGTGGCTGAAGTTAATTTTTTTCAAACTATAGTTAAAGTCCTTTAATAGCCTTAAATTTACACCTGGAAGGGCTAGTACAAAGTTTTGAATGAAGTGACAGAAGAGAATAATCATCAAGCCGTTTTGAATCCTAGAAGTCTGGCGAGACTCCACATAAGCTTTGGAAAGGCTCATTGCTTTAAGAATAGCAGGAAGCTGGCTGGCAGGCTTTTCAGCATCCAGAGTAAATTCTGACAGTCCTTGTATGGTCCCTCATGCCACATCTAAAGTGACGTGAGAAACGAGCATTTCCTTGCCACTTTGTGCATGCATACCTGAAAAATGTACCTGGAGGAATTCAAAGCTTCTTGTCCTTTCTCATCAGACAGCAATAATGAATCAGTTGAAATTTGTAAAGGATTTGAGGGAAGAGTGAGAAAGAACAATTAAATGTAGTTTCCACAGTTTGAATGCTACATAACTCAATTTTTAAGAATGTGAAATTAAGTGCAGATATAGCTTGTGGCAGCATTTCCCCTAGCTATTTTGAATAACTATGATTAACAGGATTCTAGAAAAGTACCTGCTACCTACAAGCCTTTTTTTTCAAATGTACTGGCAAGTCATTTAATTTCTTCATCTCTAGTGTCTCATTTCCACTATTGAGAAATGCTTACACTACCTTTCTTCCTAATTATTGGGGATTGTTTTCAGTATCAAATGAGATTAAATATGCTCAGGAAACTGTCAAGCTCTCTGCAAACAACTGCTGATTTATTTTAATAAGTCTTAGGGAAATCTTCAAATTAGATTCATGATTTGAAGTTTCGGTCACTCTGTGGTGTTTCAATTCTCCTGAAATACTTTTCATTTATTTTATTCCATTTCTTATTTACTTTAGCCCAGATCTCCCAAATTAGTGGACTGTATGTGAGATATAGATGTCCTTCAAGACATTTTTCCCTTACTTCTTGGAGCATGGGCAATTAGAGCTTCCCACCGGGTGATCTTAGCTTTTGAGCTCCTATCAGAGTTAGCAGAGACCAGTGCTTTCTGACCAGTAAGCATGACTGTTTGGATCAAAAATGTCTCTCAAAATGCTTGTATTAAGATATGGGACTTCAGGAAGCTGATTAACCTGTGTGGATGCTCTGTTCATCAGTGGGTATGAGTTCATACCTGAAAGGACTATTAAGAAGGGGGATCTAGTTAGAGGAAGTAAGTCACTGATAGTGTGGCTCTGAAGTGTGGATTTTGTCCCCAGCACCTTCCTCTTTCCTGGGCTCTTTCCCTGCTCTGTGCTTCCTGGCTCTCATGAGGTTGGCAGACTTCCTTTGCCATCCATTTCTGCCATGATGTTTCTCTTGGAACCAGGTGACCATGCAATTAAACCTCTGAAACCATGCGGCAAGCTGTACCTTTTATCTTTTAAGTTATGTACGTCAGGTATTTTTTTTCCAGGAATGGAAAAGCAAAACATGATGAGCAATGCCCACTGACCCACAGCCTACCACATGACACCAAGTGTTGCCTGGCTGGTGCTGTTTTCTCAAAATTTGCCTAAGGATAGAGCTACAGAGTGTACTCATTACCAAGAGGGAAGAATTTTCTTTCCTGGTAGTCAAAAACATGGGAGTCTAACCCAAAGACGTGATAGTGGAGAAGGGAAGAGTTGAGGGTTATATAATAACCCAGAATATCCATTTTCAAGCAAAGCAGGTGACTTTTCTCCATTTGCTCTTCATTTATTATTTTTGTGAGGACCAAGAAAACTGGAGAGTGACAATTCCATCTTTGGATTCAAATTTTGGAAATTAGCAATATATCAATATTTTCAATAGTTGAAACTGTTTTTTTTTAAGATAGAAAAGAATTCTGAAAATATTAATTTGGATTTTTTTTGTTTAAGACAGGGTCTCGCTTTGCAGTTCAGGCTGGCCCTGAACTCACTATGTAGCCCAGGCTGGCCTCGAACTCACAGCAATCCTCCTGCCTCTGCCTCTCTAGTGCTGGGATTACAGGCTGCAGGCGTGCACCACCACACCCGGAGCTTTATTTGGAATTTTAAACAATATATTCTTCTCAAAGAATAACACTTTTATTTCAGTCACAAATAATATTTGCATGTGCATATGCAAGACAATTCATAAAGAATAATAGCACAACCACACCCTAAAACTAGTATCATTAATAAGTTCATTTGAAAAATATTTGTCAGCAGGCATCCCTGCTTTAAGATTATCTCAAGACCACATACTCACACATAGAACATGTTTAAGTAAGTGCAAAGGAATTGAAGTTAGCCCCTGTATGTTATCATAGTGCGATGGAATTGGAGACCCATAGCAAAAGAAACTGGAAAAATTTCATAAACATGCAGAAATTGAACAACACACTTGTGAATAACCAATATGTCACAGAGAAAATTAAAGAAGAAATCAGACAGTTCCTTCAATTAAATGACAATGACAATACAACATATCAGAATATATGGGAAACAATGAAAGTATTATGAGGGAAATTTATAGCAGTGAATATGCACATTAGGAAAACAGAAAGAGCTCAATTAAACAACTCGATGCTGAACCTCAAGCTTCTAGAAAAAGAAGAGCAGGACAAACCCAAAGCTCATACAGGGGAGGAAATTATAAAGATAAGAGCAGAAATCAATTCAATAGAGACTAAGTGAATGATACAAAAAATCAATGAAGCCAAGAGTTGGTTCTTCGAAAGAATCAACAAAATTAACAAACCCTTA
>NW_004624789.1:1241164-1324047 GCF_000247695.1 Heterocephalus glaber | reverse complement strand
GGAAAAAGAAAAATAATTTATTGGATATATATTATATTTTGGAAAGGTTGTAAATCTTTTACATAATTCATTTAATCTTCACAATTGTGTTTGAAATTCATACAAGGACATCAAGACTGAGTAACTTGATAAAAATTATGTAGTAATTTAACAAATAACTAAGATTCAAATATGGGACCTCTATAAGTTTGTCCCACTGTGCAAACTTTATTACACACATTAAAAACTTATAATATCATTTTTACCTTGTAATAAAAATACTTTTTTAGAAGTCATATAATAGTTTAAGATGGTAAGGGTGGCAAAACAAGACTGTTTTCTAGAAATGTGCTGTTTAAATTGCATTTTTGCAGAGTATGAGTCCAATCAGAAAAAAATTATCAACAAATCAAATTATGTCTGAAAAAGTTTGATGAGAATTTAATTATCTACCAAACTTTCACTATACCATTAGTTTTCAGGAAAAATTGAACATATCATCAAAGTTGTTCATATATATTTTTACAACTGTTTTATCCACTCTAAATATAGATTCTACACCGAATCTCAAAGGATACATTGAGATCACAAAGAAGGAAATGAATTAAAGAAAAACATTACACATGCAATCCATATAAGCTTAATTTTCATTATCACACTCACACTCAAGTTCTTGAAAATGCAGTTTATGCTCCTTGCTCCACTGTGTCACTTTCTGATATTCAGGGAAAGCTACTTCCATCTTTCCTACTTCACTGAAAATGTTCTCACTAGGGTCCCCAATAATCTTAATGCTACACTCAATGACCCACTTATCCATTGTCCTCATCAAAATGAATCACTGCACCACTTGACACAGTTAACCACTTCCTTTACTCTGAAAAACTTTCCATTCCTTAATATTTTGCTGTCACTAAAAACATGAGGCTAAAACTTTTTACCTACTGAATGTTAAATGCTATATTTATGTATATTCAATTACTGACCTTTATTTTCCCTTTTCTATGTAAGAACTCCATCCTGCTGAGTTTTTAAATGCCAAGACTTAGCTATCATTTTGGATTCTGAATTTTTTCTTCCATTCCAGACCACATTTTGTACCTCATGTGTACCTATTCTGCTATGTTTCATGGAATCTCAGACTCACCTTGTACAACCTGTTACTCTTTTTTATATCTGGAATCTTGGAAGCCCCCTAACAGCCATCCTATGCTCAGTCCACATGTAATTGGACAAAAGGTCTCTCAATTACATAACCTAAATATATCTTGTGAATTTTTGAGTTCAGTTTTTCAAAACCTACTGCAATTACCCTAACTGAAGTCCTAATCAGGGTGCCTGTGTAGCTCTATGGTAGACCCTTGATTGGCTCAAGTGTGAAGTTCACCAAAACTTCATTCCCACAATAGTCAACCTGACTTCCTTTTCTTGAGTTTGATCCTGTCTATATCTTTATTTTTGCTTCCTGGGTAGTCTTTCTTGATTAGAATTATAATCATTTTATATCTGTTCTCTAGTCCAAATTCTTTACTATGGAATTAAAAACTTGGGGAACTTTATCCTTGTCATTTTTCATAGTTTATTTAAAGTGCACACATTGTGAAATATTTTTTAGGGACTTTTTGCTATCTCTGGTGTCTGACGATATTGATCTGGAATATCTCCCTCCAACCTTTTGTCCACAAATTCTTACTCATCCTTAAAGGCAGATCTCCAGATTCATCCATTTAGATTTGCATGAGTTAAATGTTGAGTACTAGACTTCACAAATTCTTATTTTCTCTCAAAATTCAATTGATATATCATATTCTAATTGATAATTCAATGATGGCAATGGTTGTGTTGAGTTATATGTAAGTTAATCAATAAGACCTGGGTATAGGAGTTACACTATTAGATAAAGTATTTTATAATCTTTGCCAAATTACTAAATCTTGGTTTTCTTGTATATAGAAAGGAATGTTATTACAAAACCATTTGAGAAGATTAAAGACATAATTTGTGTAAATATATTAGGATTTTCTCTAGCATACATTTATTCCTTTATGTATTTTCCCCTATAATAGTCCCTCTATTCCAAACTTCTGTTTCTTATTTTTTGTTTCATTAGTTTTAGACAATAATATACTGCATACATTTCTATGAAAATTCTCCATTTTAGAAATTACTGGCAAACTGATGAATTAGCTTTGGGAAACACGTTATGTAATTTGTTGGAGCAGCTTTATTATCTGTGACCAGAATTGTCTAACCCACTGTTAGGATCAGTATTGTAATTTCCATTGTAAAACATGGGACACATTGCAAAACACAAATCACTTGTAAAATAAAAATATAAAAGCGATTATCCATTCATCAGGATAATGGTTTTTGGTGTGATTACTTCATGAAAAGTTGATAGGTCATGAAGGACAAAAATATGATAAGGAAAGCACCATCCAGGACATTCTTGTCTACAACAGAAACAAATGCAGTGTCTCTGGTGACAGATATAAAGAAAGAGGGCTGGAGCCAAGGAATATGACAGAAAACTGGACGTGATTCATTACATGAAGGACTGTGATATAAAAAAGAAAAGCTTATGGAATATGTTGCAAAATTGTTTTCAATGTCACTTATCATGATGCTTATTAAGTATTTCTATTTAATTGACTCCATGTTATGAATATAAATCTGCAGTACCCTTCTTCATATTTTTGTATTTTATAGGACATGCCAAGCTTTTGTTTGCTATTGTTGATACTTAGAAAAATATGTCTGAGATCATGGAGAAATTCTCATCTAGATTTGGGATGTGAAGATCACTGGAAGAAAATGTATACTATCTAAACCACTATTCAAGATAAAGCAGCAATAACATTCATATTTAATTAATTAATCTTTTGAAAACAGTTTTAGGACATTAGCTTGTTCATAAGAATTATTGTCACTAAAATGTAATTACAAAAGTTTTATATTAATTTTATGATTTTTCTGTTATAGTCATTTTCATTGTCATATAAAGACTTTAACATGGTATTCTAAAATTATAGTTCTGTGTAAATTCATCCTTTGATCTGATTTATTCTTTTAGCAATAGGGAAAATTTGCATTTTTCTCCTAATTAGTAGATGCTTACATGCTGAAAAATATAATTATAACTATGTAATGGCAACTGACATACTGTACTTTACACTTTAAAAGCTACATTCACCAACACAGACCAATAACTATAATTGACCCCACGGGCTTTTGTGTTGAAATGGTAGTTTAATACCATACCTATGGTTACAATAAATTAATGGATCTATCTCTTTAAAAATAAACAAAATCCATATTGAAATTGGGAATATGGCAGCTAAGGAGAAGTGAAGTTTTGGTTCACTGAATATTTGTATGTAGATTGGAATAATGCAACATGATAAGGTCTTTTGGCTATTTTAGACAAATCATCACCAGAGGCCAATTGAACAAGTATGAGTTATGACTGACAGCGTAGTCAGAATTATTAAACTTCCTTAGAAATAATTAGACCTCTCAGGAATGGGATTTGAGCACATTGTTTGCTAGTTTCCCAATGCATAAACAACCACTTACAATCGCCACACAGAAAATACAGTTTTAATTAACATAACCACCTGTCCTGGCTTCTTCTATCCTCCTCCTTTTTAGTCTTTTGGGACACACTTTCAGCTAGAGAAGACATTCAAAAGTTTTTTAGATGGTTATTTAATAATTCTGCTGAATAGCCAAATATTAAAAATACATAAAAGATTATGGAATGCATATTTAGGTTACATTACATAAAACTTTGTCATATATACATATTTTGTTTGTTTTTATTTGTTTGTTGTGAGACAGTCTCACTATCTAGTTCCGTGTGGCCTGCAGCCAGTGATTTTCTCGCCTCAGCCTCTCAAGTGCTGTGATTAAAGGTGTGCACCACTACACCTGTCTCCTAGTATATAACTTTTAAGAGGAAAAGAATTGAAGTTTCTTGAACCCAAAATCAAATATATCATGGAGTGTTAGACATTTATTAACATGTATCCTCAGGAAAACAGTAATAAAACAATGCCATAAATTTTTTTATTACCTTTATTTGATTGCATTCAAAATAAAATAAAAATTGAGGTTCATATATTCTCCCTACTCAAGCACAATTTTATTTCTAAAATATAATTATATAACCCTACTGATTCACAAGTATAATTATTAAAAATATTCAAAATCTATTTTAAAATCATGTAGGATGAAAGTAAATTGAAATAAATTTTTTATTTTTTTCAAACTAGGAAACAATGTTTTATATACAGCTCACATTATATAATACTACATATATCTAACAAGAGAAATGAAAACTAGAAAGGGAACATGTAAATAAGTTAGGCCCAATACTGGACATATTTAGGAGAGTTCTATGACTAGGAAATTGTATTTCATTTTACACAACTAATATGTAACATGTAGTTTCCAGGTCAAGTTTTTATGCTGAATCCCTAGAAGGAAACAAGAATTCTAAAACTGAAATAAATTTTGTGCCACATTAATAGGATAGCCAGCTTCAAAATTTCCTCTACTGTCTAGTGAGTTAGTTAGGAAACTGAAGCTAGATATAAGAGTAAATATTAGAATGACAAAACAAACAAGAACATCAATAGGCATGGCAAAGCTGTGGGTCTCTGGGAATCAACTCTGAACAAACAGTTTAACTCTGAAAGATGGGGTGGGCTTTTAAAAGAATTATCCAATGCACACCAAGTCTCATGGAGGCAGGGTGACATTTCAGAAAGTGCCAAGCTCTGTACACAGGAACATCTGTAATAATCCTTTGTATGGACCCATTTTTTGAAAACTGTTGGAAACATACAAATTTGAGGGATTTATTTTTTTCTAATTCAGATCCATTCACTAATTGGCTATCAGTTACTATTCTTTCCAAAAAAATGAAAACACTAAAACTTTTTTTAAAATGAGATCTTGGCATAGATGCCAGATATCCACCCAAGAATTGCACTGAGTTTTCTTGGCAAATGAATTTCCTGGAACCATCCTTGTCTTATTGGTAAGTCTTTCCCAAAAGGTAAAAACAGTGTGCAATATCTTAGCCCACAAAGACTTGGCAGAAAGTATTAGAAAGAAATATAAACTATATCAAAGTATATCCTCACTGCTGAAAGGATACAGTTTTACAAAGTGAATACACTAACCTCAGCTAATTTCTTCTGGAATGTTGCCCTTCATAATGGAGAGAAGACAGATCCTTCCAACTGACCTGAACTCCTTTGCCAGGAGCAAGTTTCACCGTTCAGTGCTATAACAGATCATCACCAAGAAGAAATGCCAGATTGCTTTGGGGATTACATCTTAAATCTCACATTTCCTAGCTCTCCTTTAGTGATGAATTACATTTACCAGCGAATAGATAGGATTCTGTAATCAGCTTTTGGCCAGCTGCTAGTAGGAGACACCATTTTCTCCCTCCGTATGGAACACATAAACTTCACAATCTGTTCATCTTGAGTAAAAGGGACATGAACATTTGTAGTAGGAGATAGAAGGGTGGAGTTTTGGCCAACAAGAAGCAAGGTTGGACAATATAGTGCCTGGAATAGTAACTTGTTCCTACAAGGATTTGTGGGCAAAAACTGATGAACCATATGATGAATCTCCTCTACGAGGTGCATGGTATGGCATAAATCTTGGGGAAACGTACTCTTCTATTGATGAATGGATCAGGACTTTTTTCTGGTACAAAGAATTAGATGGTTGATATCAATCATAAATAGTCCCACTGGATGACTACTGAATTTGATGTATTACATAATAACAGAGTATGCTTTATTCTAGTGGCTTTGTGCATTCCTGACAGAAATAATTGTAAAACTTCTCAGGAAAAAAAAATGATAGTGGCAGTTTTATGGTAAGTATAGCATTTTAGGTTGACATCCAGGCTTATGGGCATGTATGGTCTCACACAACTGAAGGAATTATGATATTCCACTCCAAAACATGTTGAATTGGCTGGCTTATTGGTCATTTCAGAAATAGTAGTTCCATAAACTGTTATCTGATCTGCTTTTTCCTATCTGTAGAAACTATATGGATTATTTGAAAAAGATGCCTTTCCTATACCATGACAAGAAAATAACCAGCATCTCAAGAACTAGCAAAGGATGCTGCATAGGTCTGTACAAATAAATTTAGTAAAACAGCTTTATGTTCCACTAGTTTTAAACTGCCCCCATATGCCTTATAATTTTCCATGATTTACTGTCCCTGACCTATATTATTTTGTATTATTATTTCTTCATAAATGTATTGTATCTTTATTTTTAAAAAGTGGAGAAGCTTTTCCCATTTCATTGAGATGTTATTCTCTTGTGAAACTCCAATTAATAAAACTTGCCAAGTTGGTTTCTACACCTAGCTGAAGGTTCCAGCTAAGAATTAAGATGGGCAGGGAGAAGATGAGTAGAAATAATGTTTAGCCTGCTCTTTGGTAACTTAGTCAATTCACCAAGAGACTGCTACCATCCATATGCAGATAGATGGAATATAGGCTATAGGAAACCATTCTTGTAAGGCACTTCTGTTTAAAAAAATAATAGGTAAGACAAACTACTGCTTTGAAAGTTTGCAAATGATAGAGATGAAGGAGAAATGAAACTTGGCTAATTTTTTAGTCATATATTACAGAGCTCCTAAAAAGAAATGAAAAAAAAAGTTGAAAATATAAGGACATCAAAAAACTCATTCAAGCAAGTATTTTTATTGGTTTATTTAAACTTGAGCCAAAATATAAAAGTATAAAAATAAATAGGAGTATAAAAATAATGGTGAAACCAGTAATTCAGTTTTAAGCTTGAAAACTGCTTTCATGCTTGAGACAAATAATAGCCTGGTTGAAGCATTTGTTCTCAAAAACTAAGCATGAAATTAATGGGTGCTCACTCTCCCTGTGGCCATTTGTTTTCCTGATTTGTAAGCAACACACCTCTGAGTATGCATTTATGAGAGTGGGTATAAAAGGATGAAGAGTCACTGAAGAAATTATTTTTGGCCCCTGATGAGGAAGTGACTGATGGGTAATATAGGGTAATTACATTCTGAAGGAATGTACACCAATATTTAAAGCTCATTTCCTTTCAATATTATGCATGTGTGAAACAAATCTTTTTTCTCCTTCAAATGTTCCTTTATAGTTTGGAGCTTATTACAGCAAATAGCAGAAAATAAGCAAAGTGACAACTGTCACTTACTGTAAGACATTTTTTTCTTTAAAATCTGACATTTTCCATCATTTCTACAATTAGCTTATGGACCTGGCTGAAAAGTCACTGCCTGTCTGCCAGGACTCAATGAAAGTACAAAATAGTAACAGCATTTTCTTCCTGCCAAAGATGACAAACCTCCCAAAGGGATAATTTCTCTCTGGGGATAAAGCCACACAAGGCTCAGGATCGGATCTGTTTTAAGTCTTCTGAGCCTGAATGCCAATTATGCATGAAATTGTGCAGGGGCTGCTATAGATGACTAAATCCTCACTTCTTGAGGCTGGAAACCAGAGCACTGGTGCCTGGAAGACAAGACAGGACAAAGTAAACCACATAAAGTGGAAATGGAATAAGATTTAAGAGCCAAAAAAAAATTCAGGAATCAGATATTATAAATGAATTCCCTCATTCTCTTCTCCTTCCTCTTTTCACAAGTACTTCTATCTAGTTATTCTTTCTCCTTCACTGGATGCCACACACAAAACACACAGCTACAAACTGAATGGAGAAGAAACTGATCACTACATGAATAAAAAATAATTTGAATAAATATAGAAATATGCCTAAAATTACATCCTGATAAAAATTTAGAGTTTTAAGAGTAAGCAAAAGATGAAATATAAGGCAGATTTAAGTTGCTAAGCAACTTGGCATTCACATGAAATCAGATATAGCAATTTGCTTTGGCAAGACTACATGATAAGTTTAAAGAAACAAAACCAGTTATTAGTTTTAGCTACTAAGTAATTAAAGGAAGAAGAATTAAAAGCTTGAAATGAATTAAGTCAGTGTTTAACATATAAGAATACAACCAATTTGTCTCAGAGGCCTGAGGGTCCAAACTGATACTTAATTACAAGACAAAAGATGACTGTCAATTTGACAAAGGCAAAAAATAGATTAAAATATGATACTATATTTAAATCTGATTTTGTGCAATGAGTTTTGACTTCATGCCAAATTCTTGTAATATTATTTCTACATTATGTAATAAAATTTTCATGTAATGAAATTTCTCTGCACAGATTCCAATTTATATATTTTTCCTACTAGATCTAAAGTCTGCCATTTCAGCTGAGTTTGAAGTGCTGACTGTATTGAAAATTTATAACTTTATTTCTGAAAGAATTAAAATTTGCATTATTATCAAACATGTTGTTGACATCAGTTACCATAATCAGAATGCAAATTAGCAGAACATCTATTCCAACTATGGTTAATCAATTCCTATATAAACAACAGGGTAGAAAAGAATTAAATCTATTGTTTGTTTGTTTGTTTGTAGTGGCTTAATTCTGCTCTAGCAGATCTGCCCTTGGCTTTTCTTTACTCAAGAGAATATTTGGAATAGGAAAACACAAACTGCCAACTATAAGAAGAACTGCCATCTATAAGAGATCTTCACTTTCAGGGACAAATGTGCATTAATGAGTCTCTATCACTTCAGTTGTAGGTAATAGCAACAGGACAAGGATGGATTTGTTTTTTATTAAAACAAGGGTATAAATCAACAAGATAACAAAATCAAGGAACAAGTAAATTATGTAAAGTATGCTCCGAGTTTTAAAAAAAAGTATTTAATTCTCTGATCAGCTTCTGACCCTGAAACCTACTTTGGGTCAAAGATTTTATACTTTTAGTAATTTCAGTTTTTCAAATGTAAATACAAAACTTGGAAAAGATACAAAACAAAAACATTATTTTAACCAAACAAAGGTCATCTCTATTTTTGAAAATCATTGCATGAATGTTCTTTTACTTTTAGGCTTACTACTATGTTCTGGAAGTTTAATACTTGTGTGCTCATATTTCACATGTGAGAACTCTTGGAATTTTATCCTCAATGAACTGAGAATCTTGGAACCCTATTCTTACTGCCTGAAGAGTTGGTTTTATTGAAATCAACCTGATGTTCAGAACCTTTGCTTTCTATTAAGTATATATGAGATACTGAATGTTTTTTAAGAGTAGAAAGTTATTTATCGAAAGATAGCTTCTGTCTAAGAGACAGAAGGGGGCCCAGAAAGTGGATTGCCTCAAGATACTGAATTTTGGATGCAAACAGTATTTCTGGGTAATGCCAATTTTATTTTCTCTCTCGGTGTTATTGCTACCTAACTAAGATAAGGAGCAACAAGTTTCAGTATCACAATGGAGTTTTTGATATTTTGAGATCTCATGATGTTCCAGGGTGTTAACTAAGGTATACATATGTCCTATATTTTCTTACTTATTTTCCCCTAGTTCTGTGGTATGTATAAGTGAAAAAAAACACAGCAAACATATATACCTCAGGTCTCACAAATTAGAATTGGTAATCAGACTGCTCTTTTTGCTCTTCAGCTTTTATGTTTAATATTTGTGAAACTGAAATCAAATTGAATTTTTATAATTTCAGAGGAAGTGAATTAAGTTACAGAATATCCCCTTAACTAAGGAAAGACTGCAAGCTCCACCAGATAGCTATACCCTTGTTCTTATTTTAAGCAGCTTTCTGTTTCTCACTTTGACCTCTAGAAAAATCCTTAGTATTTTTTTCTTTTTTTGCAGTTTTCAGAGCACTAGTGAGATAAATATTTTTAATTAAGAAATGGAATGAAATAAAGGGAGAAAAACATTAAAGTAAGAAAAAACTGAAAATGAATAAAGAAACAACAAAAGGTGATATACAACAGAGTCACTTCTAGATAGCTGAGTAACATTCTTATACACAGAAACTACTGAATGTCTTGTGATTTAAATAGTTAAGGTGTAAATTTCCTAGGCAAGACTCTGTTCCAAGGCATATGTGATACAATGAGAAAAAGAGAAAAAGCATGAAGAAAGCACTTCTTAGTAAGGGACAAGGATCTACCATGCAGTCAGGCTAGAGGACATCTTTTAAAGAGACAGAGATGGAGACTCTCACCCTCCACGCCACTGTAGAGATGACTGAAAAGCATTAACAAAGGATCACTGCACCTCCTGCAATAACTGAATAGGGATAAAAAAGCATTATTTGTACAAAGCAACTAAGAACAGAAATAGAAAAGGCAAGAGTCTCATACAGTTGGTGATCTCTAATCTAGGCCTGGGGCTTACACTTTCAAAAGTGAACTTTGGACAACTCCACACAAAAATAGTTACCATCCTTTCAGATTCAATACAGCAGCAGTCAACTGCCAATCTACATGTTCACCACTTAAAGTGGAAAATGTGAATCAGAGAGTCAGGAGCAGAAAATACCACAAGATGGCTAACAATGACCATTCATCTATTAACTGTAACTATTCTTGGCAACAACCAACACTAGAATGGCATTAAATTGGAACTGTGTTTTAATGTCAGCCATATATTGTGATTTTATCAGAAACATCATGATAAATTCCAGTGTATGAACATAGTTTTTCTCAACTTAATTACCCTTAAATTCAAAATAATGTTCCAACATGATCTAATAAAAGATAAAAACTTAAAAAAAGAGAAATAGCTGAACTAAGTGAGAAAAACTAAGTGATCCTTAAGTAAATGTTCTGATCTCTCAATTGGTAAAAAAAAATCCCTTACAATCTTCATACTAGTAGATAGTTCCAAAATCCTGAAATTAATTTTTTCACTCCTTATCACAAAATCAGTTTTGTATCTTGTTTATTCCCATACTCTCCTTTATGATTTAGCTCACAGGTATATCTAGTTTATAACAATGCACTTGTCCAGGTTATTTAAGAAATTATATGCATCATGCTGAGGATATCATCAATGCCTCAGAAGTACAGAACACAGAATAAAATAATGAAATATGAAACAAATTTAGAACAAAAAATATGAAATCAAAATTTATCATTCCTGTATATTTTTGCAGGTGTATTTCTCTTTTTTTTCAGAATCTTTAAAGTAGGAATAGTGACATCTGGTCTAAAAGTTAACATAATGGATAATACCCATCAGATAGAATTAACACTTTTCTATAACTTTAGAATGCTTAAAGTATTGCATATGCATTTTACTGAAAAATATCACTAGAGAAAAATACTGGAGAGACAATTACTATTTTAAAAGTAAATTCCATAAGTGTAATAACCAGAAATACTGGTGAAACAAATAGTAGCATGTTATAGATAAACATACAAATGAAGACATGGATATAACTGTAATGTTTCCTGGTAAGAAAACAAAGGGAAAGTGATGTGAGTTCCATTGAGGACAGGTTCTTTTGACTCCTATTGATTTAGGCCATACATACTTTGAGTCAGATATATTATACTTATCATTCTCTTTCCTCACACAAGCAACATATATTTGCAAAATTGTAATTCATCTCAAAACTTCCACAAAATTTCAAACTGCAATTCCCCTGTTTCTGTCGTCTCATTTTATTCTCTATTTTAGAGCTTCCCTTTCTACGTAACTTATTCTCTATTATTTTATTAGGGCTAGCATTCTATTGTGTTAAGGCTAGTATTCTATTGTGCTACATCTCAACCCCAGAACAAAATAAAGGTAATGTAATCAGAACAAAAAGGATACCACAGAAATTCTAGGTTAAATATTTTTTATGAAAGAATAAAAAAAGGAGATAATGCTTGTCTTAAATATATTTCCACAAATTTAACAACTTTTTGAGTGTTGGAAATTCTGTGTTGGCTTTTAGTTATAGTTGTCTCTATGAATTTGAAAGGAAATTGTGTAAACACAAAGGAACTACCTAAAAATAAATGTTGTATTTCCACTCAATGAACACCTTAGGAGTAAAATTCCAATCAGAGAAGTGTGAAATGGAATGTGTGGTTAGGGAACAAACCTGCTTTTAAATTACTGCTAACAAATAGCAACTATTGTCCTCACAACTACTTTTTCATTTGCATAAAACAAAATGACTTTATTATCTGAAAAAGCAAAAATGATAGTATGAAAAAGAGATATGTATGAAGGAAAAGCATATTACCTATATTTCTTTAAAAGATAGCAAATTTTTTCTTTATCCTTCCTTTCCTTTTATACAAAACACAGAGAGAAATGGAAAAATAAGTTATATAACTAAAATACATACAGATGATCACCCATTAGTAGAAGAAAATGAACAAAAACAAGATGTTGGTTATTAAGAAAAATAAATTTTGTTTTCTCACAGTTGCTATAACAAGGTCAATGTGGAGTTCTGAGTTAAATGGGGAGTAAGGAAGGGACTGATGTCACAGCACATGCATTTAATGTGCTTCATTCTCTTTGGCAAGGTAAAGTAGGCAGGAATTCTTGTAAAGCATGTGAACAATGAAAAACTCTGAGAGATCTATTCCTAAAAGTCAAGGGATTATGTTGCACATGACCAATTTGACAAAACCTAATTTTAGCCTATTTTTAATACAAAAATACAAACTTCTCAGGTGATTGAAGGTGTGAGACAGGTAAAAATTTCACTGTAATGCACGAATGACTGACAAGTAATATTGAAGAGAAAAATGCACAATAGTAGAACATAATTCAAACTAATTGTACTACAGTAGCTCTCTTCTTTTACATTTTTCATAGACAGTAAATGGTCTAAGTTTAGTATTTTGTGCATGTATTATTAGTGCTAACCTTCTTTTGATACTGAGTATCCCCACATAAATGTCCCTGCCTGTACTTCTGTAATATGAACATTGAAAAAGAAAGACTACTTTTCTTAAATGACAATGTGGTCCTCTGCTCAGAAATTCCCTTGAATTATCTTTCAAGCTGATGTTATCTTTGTGACTTTGTTCCCAGGTCATCCTTTTCAATCTATGTAACTCAAGATAAAAGACAAAAACTGGAATCATTGAACCTTCTAGAAAGTGATTTTCATTTCAAATATGACCACTTATTTATTTATACTTGAAGCAAACTGCCCTTGACAAACTTTATTTGACATATAGATGACCATAGAATAGATCTTATCATTAAGAAAATCATTACTAGTAGAAAAATACATGGCATGAAAGTGAAAATTAATCAAATACTTAACGACTGATTATATAATATGTACAAAGAAATGACAGGTATAGAGCCCAAAAGATAAAGGTGCTTACAGAGCCATAAAATGGGAAAATCCCTATGCTGGAGACATATAAAATTTTTATGATATATGTGCAGCCATGTTCCTAGCAGCACAAATTGTAATAGCTAAAACTTGAAAGCAGACCAATTGCCCATCAACTGGAGAGTGGATAAAGAAAATGTGGTTTTTTAATAAAATGGAGTACTACTCAGCCATAAAAAATGAGAAATTAGAGACATTTATAGCTAAATGGATGCACATTGAGGTGATACTCAAGTGAAATAAATAGGACACACATGTGTAAATACCAAATAGTTTCTCTAGTGTGAGAAACTGAAAGTGTAAATTAGGACTAAAAGGTATAATAGATAATGTGAAATAGGAAGAAAAAGGGCAAAGGGGAAGGGGAAGTGGGAGGGGTAGGGGAAAGGAAAGAAGGGAATGGAATTTATATGAGAAAATGAAAAAATTCAAACAAAGTATTTGTAAATAGGGAGGGATGGAGGGGTTGAAGGGAGGGTAGGGGAATGGGGAAAAAATAAGAACCAAGAGAGATTATGTAAAGGTGCAAATTTCCAATGATGAATGTCATTATATTGTATATGCAAAATGTACCAATAAAATTAATTTTTAAAAATGTTATACAAAAATACAACAGGGAGTGATTTACCATTTGAAAAAACAGAAAAGAATATTAGAAAATAATTATTGTAATTATCTAATAGAGATGGACTTCAGTCACTTCAGAAAGAAGCAAAAATCACTTCAGTAAGGGAAGCATGTGATGCCAACCAGACATTCTTCAAAAGAATAGCCTACTTCCAGGATGGATGAGATCCTTAGAAAATCTGAGAAGGTTAAAAAACACCACCAACAAAAAAGCAAGCAAACAAACAAACAAAAAGCCCCTCAAAATAAAGTCAAGACATGGTGACTATCCTGAATTTGCTGATCTAAATTCACCTACTTTGTAGCCTGCAGTGCTGATGTGCAACTCAGTGAGCTCTCTTGTCCTCTGGCTGCCTGTTAATCCTATGATGGATGGATAAGTAGATAGATAGATAGATAGATAGATAGATAGATAGATAGATAGATAGATAGATAGAGATGCATAGGTGTAAATAAATGGGAAGGTCACAGGAAGCTGAGGAAAATGTTGTTCAATGGTTTTATCTGTTCTACTAAGTAGGCTACATGGTACTTCCTTACCTATTGAGAAAGTAAATTATAAGCTTAGAAGATTAGGAGAGTGATTTTGAGAATGATTTTGACTAACAATAGAAAACAAAGAAAATTATTCACAATGACAAAGATTAATCAATAGCTGACATTGGAAATAGTCCATAGATAAATATGTTGGTCTATGTGGCCTACCATTTTGTTTAACACTGTTTTACAAATGCTTGTCAAGATCATCCATTGAGATTGGAGTAACAAATAAGAACACCAAAACAAATGAATGGAAATTCCTGGTGAGATATTGTGGAATTGTTATATCATTCAATCAAGATTATGTAATAAAAAACAAATCAGGAAAGGACGAGTAAGAAGGACACAAAGGAGCAGTTAATGATCTACAGATTTTAAGAGATGAAATAAGAGGAGCAATGATATTAAGATAGAGAGAGAGTCATAAATGGAGTTTTGGAATTTAAAATATTCAGTGCAGAGTAGTCCCTGAAATAGCAATGTCCTGAAAACCATAGGATTCCATTACTGAACTGGATTGGAGCACAGGTAAAAACAAAACAAATCTATGCAAGTTAAGAATTTGATATCTGCTGTTCCTTACTTTAACTCAATGACCAGTTTTGATGTTGGAAGGGTAAGTGTGACTGAGTAAGGAAATGGTATTAACAGAGAAGCTTTTCCACCTGTGTACAATGCTTAATGTGGAGGAGCATGAAAAACGCCCAATTGAAAGACAGATGGAAATCAGGGTCATAAATCAGGTGAGGATTCAATTTAATGGCAGAAAAAGCTTATCAGAGGACGGACTATCAGAATTTGAGGGGAGAAAAATAGTTTGACAGTGTGTGGCAGCTAGAAGTGAATAGAATGTAGAATGACAAACCCCCAAATAAAAGCTCATCAGATGTTAGCAGCGAATGAATATTCTATTTGAAGATAACCATGATTAAGACTCACTGTCCATAGTTTTAACAGAGAATCTCTATGTGAATGGCCTTAGCTACCTCTTATATGTACTCCTTTAAAGATACACACTGCCCAAGATATGACCTTTTGCACTTTCTGAAATTCACCCAAGTAAACTTAACAGAGACTGAGAACACTTACCATCCAATTTTATAAAGTGAATACCATTTTAGACAGTGGTCCCCAGCCTTTTTGGCACCAGGGCCTGGGGGGTGGAAGGATGGATTCAGGACCATTACCTTTATTGTATACTTTATTATTACTATAATTATATTGTAAAGTATTTAGACATCTCATTATAATGCAGAATCAGTAGGGGCTTTGAGGTTGTTTCCCTGCAAATAGTCCCATCTGGAATTTGTGGGGGACAGTGACACCTGAAGTGTGTGGCTTATGTCCAGTCTACTCTTTAATATCGTTTTGGCCTGCCATCAGATACAGCTTAACTGTAACTTACCATTTGTTGGGAGCCATTCTACATAATTTTGAGGAAAAAGTCATTTCACAGTTAAACTATGATTAGGGCCATCTGAGGCCTCAATAGTCCCGTGATGCTGTGATGCTCAAGGGCAAGAATACATCAACTGAAAACATCCTGGGCCTTTGAGAATTGAGTAGAAAGGTTTCACTTGGGAAGGGACAAATTCCTTATATTAACTCATCCCACCTACTATTGTAAGAACATTTTGTTCATCTCGTTGTCCTAATCAAGTTAAACTCCTCATCAACCTAAGATCCTCATATGATCCTCATAGTCACAGGATTACTCCCTCTGAGTCATCTGGTACTTCCTCTGACTGCAAGATCCTTGTCAATTTAGAATTATCACCCACTCTGAGTCATCAGTCACTCCCTATGAACCCAATAAATAGTGTCAAGCTCAGTACCTTTATCTTTGCTATCCAGAGCAGCACTGATCAGGCCCAAAGCTTCTTCTCTAAGTCTCATTCCTTGTCTTTATTCTTTAATTTGCTTTGTGTTATACTGCCTCACAGGAGACCAAGACTCACTGCAGAGGTTCTGATTCTGGTAATGTGCCCTTTCCTGCTCCCTACAGCCATTCACTGATAGGGTTTTTATATGAATCTGCAAGCAATTGATTTTCATGGTGTTCATAAAATCAAACCCCTCTGCTAAAATTTATCTATATTTGTATCAGCTCCCTGGTCCTAGAATCAGTGCCTGAAATGGTTTACAGCTAGATGTCCCCCTAAAGCCTCATGCGCTCATAAGTGGGGATGTGGGAAGGTGATTGAATCATGGGGCTTGATATTCATCAGGGGATTGGTCCACCTAAATGTGATGCTGGGAAGAGGTGGGTCACTGGGGCACAGGCTGGAAGGGTACCTCTCCCGCTATTCTCCCTTGATCGCTCTCTATAGTGCCATGCCATGTCTTTCTCCTCTGCCATGCTCCTCTGCCATGGTACCCTGCTTGGGATTCAGCCATCTAGGGATTGAAACCTCTACACAATATAAGCCAAAATAAATCTTCCTTCCTTTAAATTTTTGGTGTCAAATATTGCGTCCCAGAATAAGAAGGTAACTAGGACACCACCTCGGCTCTACCTCATATTATCAGGCTGTAGATTCTCAAAAGCAACAGGCAACTTAGCTCCTTTGCATGTGTAGTTCAAAGTGGGATTTGCATGTTTATGAAATGATGATTATCTGATAAGAGGATGAGCTCAGGCAGTAATGGGTGCAGATGTGTGATCCTAACAGGCCAGTGGCTGGTACCAGGCGTGGCTGGGGTTTTGGGAACTCCTGATTTAAAAGAAAGAGCCTTAAGAAACAGACCCTTTTCTCAGCTCAATAACTATTACCAGACTATAGAACAGTCAGTGTATTTTTATACTTAGAATTTTACTTGGATTGATGAAATGCCAAACATAAATAATTCAGTCAATAAATGACCAAAATACTCAAACTACAGTTGATTTATTATTATAATGTAAAGAACACCAGCAAAATGACAAAATTTTCAATGACAAATTGAATTTGATCCAAAGAGCAGAAGCAAAACTCTGAAACACTTCTGAAACAATACTTGGTCTTCTAACAGAAATAGAATTCTGTGCTATAATCCTAATTAATAAATACAGTTAAGAAGTACCCAAATTTTGATCTATAATCTTTAATCAGGGAAAGAAATAAAAGCTATAAAATATTTAAAGGCATTTAAGTTGCTAATTTTAGTAAAGTCATACATGAAAACATCTAAATATCATATTAATAAGCTACACACATTCTATAGAAATGGACAAGTTTGGAATTTCTTTAAAAAGCTGGGATAACAAACTTAGAACAGATTTGGAAAGGAAATCAGTCATATGTATCAATCATTTTTGCATTGCTGGGAATAAAATACCTGACACTTGCACCTTAGAGGATGAGGTTCATTTTAGCTGGTGATTTTCATGGGTTCAGTCCATAATCAGCCACCTCCCAGGGAGAAGCCACATGGTGGAAGACCATGATGGGTGCAAGTTGCTCACCCTTACAGCCAGGAAGCAGAGACAGGTAAGGCAGAATCCAGAACAAAAATACACTTCTCCAGGTGCCCCCCCAGTCATCCATCCTTCCTGACCAGGGCCCTATGCCAGATTCAGCTATGAATTCATCCACAGATTAAGCCATAGATGAAGCAGTGCCACTATGATCTAATCATCTTCCAAAAGCCCTACCTCTGAAAACCTGAGAATTTGGGGAGACATTTTAGATATAATTTTTTCCTAATTTCTGGAGTTTTCATACTGTTTTTTAAAAAAATTCAGACCTGCTTAATAGTGAAATAAGATTCTTGTTTTTCAATTGATCTTAGCTAAAAGACCAAGAAGTGATAGGATTTCTAGTTCTTAAATAACTAATTATAGCAATCTTGTGTATATGGTGACACCAAATATCACTAGATTTCTATTTTTTTAATACATATACTGAAATATGTTCTTGTGTGTCTCTTCAATCACACAGGAATTCAAAAGGTCTCCAAGGAGTGTGATTTTTAAATATTTTGAAATTTTCTGACTCTCACAACTTTTTTTTAGGTTTGAAAATGAAAGCAATGATTTCTGTATCACATGGTTTTTCTGAAAATTAAATGACATAAACTGATAAAAAACCATCTCCCTCCACTCTGATACCTGTTGTGCATTCACTAGTCCTTAACTAATCCCCCATGTTGAGAGAAGCAATCTAGGGAGGAAGGTACCACCACATGTCCATGGTTCAATGTAAAAGACAAAGTTACTGACTTCTACTACACTGATTTTAAATCTCATCTCCATAACATGTCATTTGTGTAGATGAGAAAACACGTTTAACTTTTCTGATGTTAACGTTCCTCATCTGTAATATACAAAGAACAATACCAGCTCAGATTATCCTCCCAAGGCTTAAATGAGGATTCTATGTAAAGAACTAACAGAAGGCCTCTTACATACTATAAATCAAAAAGTAATGTTTCAGTTCCCTTTAAAAATGGGTAGTAATTTAATAGTGTAATAACAACACAATTTGAAAGGGGAAAAAAGCATCCTGTGAGTTCGTAAATAGGATCTTTTTATAAAATGAAATTGAAGGGAGTTAATTTTATGATTGAGATTTACGTGATAGTTAAAACTGATTTAGGCAAAATGTCAGCAAAACTGGTTAACAGCCTATTGTCGCTAATGTCCTGTCCAACCACAGGCATTATTACTAACTTATTGCTTTGATATTTACTATTTACTATGTACCCAAAGTTCAGTTAGTGGATTTAGTAAACTATTTTATGGAAAGCTCTTTTTCAATGTGTGGTTTAAGGTGAGTTATGTGAAAATCTTAGACTATTATTCTGATAACATTCTGATTTTTCAAATAAAAATAAATGAGCATTTATAAAGAATATTTTTGCTCATTTTTAAACTTAGAAATGCTAAAAATAAAATATACTATGAAACATAAAAGAATATAAGCCAAGTACAAAGTACAATCATTAAAAGACTATTATATATTTATAGCATAAAATCATTCCAATGAAACTTTTGCTATTCTTCCTACTACCTAGAGAGATTTTTAAAAGGAGCTAACAATAGTTTATTAAAGCATCACATGAATAAGTATCAAGACACAAAACAGAAAAAAGGCATTAAGAGAAAGTCATCCTAAAAACACTGATGTCTATATTTCATTAGTCTCTCATTATCATAATTTGAGTAATAATAGTATGTAAAATATACACATGTAAGAATTGTATAGGGTGTCTACACTAGCATATTTAATGCAAAGCACCTGCATCTTCAACAAAGCAGCTTTGTGCAGAGAATAAAGTTATACACCAATCATGATTTCAACTTAATATAAAAACATAATACTTCCTCAAAAGAGTTGCCAGTTTGGACAATAAGGAACTTACTGCTCAATTCCCCCCAGGCAACTTCTCTATTCAATTAAGGGTGTTTTCAAGAACTGTTACAATTTTTGGTACATTGCCTTTTGGGGTGCACACAGAAGACATGCTTCACTGATGCATTTTGTTTTCAATTTCTTTTGCAATTCAATTTATTGTAATAGATCATGGCTATTGGTAGTACATACATAAAGGTAAATTACCATAATTTGGACTAAATGCAAAAATATAAGAAGGATTAATTTCGATATTTCAAAGCTATCAAGTTAAATAGAAAAAACTCAAAGCTTGCTTTATTTAGCTTTATTAAAACAGTTTTGAATAACCATGAAAACTGTAATTATTTGCATACAAATGTATTTGCAAAATACTTTACATTATTGTGCATCTCATTTAGGCTCCAACTTGCTACTAAATATTTTGTAAGTAATCCATTTGTCTAAGTAAAGCAATATATGATATTACATTCATATTTTGAATATTAGTGCCAAAAAGCTTAAAAGAAGTTTTGCAAATCAATATAAACTTCATAAAGAAATTTTAATCTGCTATAAAAACTTAGAGAATAATGCAATTTTTCTGAGTATTTACTGCAATATTACTTTTTAACAAGTCTAAAATTTCATCAAATGAGCTTCCTGTCTAGTTTACTTAGTATTCAATCACTCAGTGTGCTAAACACAGAGTCCTTGAGTGTTACTTTTCGGACAATATACTGGCAAGGGAGAGAAGAAGGTAAATAATGTCTGCAGCTAGAATACCTTTAAATCTTTGTGCTAAGGCACTTCATTTTATGAACCTAATTTTTAAGCACCCAATAAGGAAGATTTAAGTTCAGTTATCTTCTAGAAACAATGCATTTTTAAAAACAGGAAATACTGCAAATATTTAGAATCAATAACTTTTTTTGACGCTGACTTTATCTCCTGCCCTTTCCGCATGAACAAATACTCTACAAGGCATATTCCACAGCAGCATTTTGTGAATCTGGCAAACTGGCTTATGCAACAATGCTTTATAAATCTTAATCATGAAGACTTAAATACACATTTTATTAAAGCAAGGTTTAAAACAAATTCTAAGAAGTCCTATTCTTTTTAATCTCTAGGATCATTTGTTCCTTTGTCATGGTTAGACTTTAATATTATCCATGTTTCAAAAATGTAACTAACTGAATAAACTATTTCACATGAACTCAACATACTGAGCTCACTTGCTTTTGTCCTACTCATTGCCTACTTGCATGTTTTTGTCCTGCTTCTCAATGAATAATTGATGAGTCAATAAATTTATTTTTGAGTTAACAAATTTCTTGACTAACTGCTTCAACATGGCTTCATATAACCAGTGAAAAACCTTAGAAACACAGTTAGAACTAAGATAAATAACATAAACTAAAAATAGTTTTAACTAACTCAACTGGAACGTGAAAGAACCTTATTTCACTCAGACACAAATTACTTCATGATTTTACAGGTCACTGAATTCCTGTACATTGAAAAGATGAACTGAATAAGGAACGCTAAGTGGTGTAATTATTTTTTTTCCATCTCATCTGACAAAGAGTAAGTTAGTTTTAATTAGTTGCCAAAGAACCTGGCTTAAATACTATTGTTTTAAGGCTGAATGACATTTACCTAGACTTAACACTTAATGAAACAAATTTTAAAAAAGAAACCTTAAAACATATTGATGCCTTAACACAATCACTGAATTTCTTCTCCTAAGAATTCAGAAGCTTATATTCTTCAAAATTTATTGTATGTCACATATTAACCAGTGTTTCCCTTCTGAATCAAATAAATATTTATGTACATACATATTAAAATTGTTTCATTTACATAGTCGCTTTATTTCAAGGATTTATATTATTTAAATAATAGTTAAATTAGTTACTGTATTTTCAGTAATAATATATATATTAGTAAACAGTTAAAATGAAAAACTATAATACTACAATATACTAACCTTTCCAATAACCAACAATAAATATATATTGCATTTATATTTTAAATGGCTTTAGAGTATGTTCTCTACATTTTTATATGGATAATGGTATAATATCAATTTATTTTTGGTCAGACAGTAATGTGGAGTATAATACATGACTTATTTGGAGGATGAGCTGTGATCATCCAATGCTCAATCAGGAGTTTTTATAATTTACTAATGATCCTTGCATATATGATATAGAAAAATGGTTAAAGAAATAGGCTATAGAATCAGACAGGTTTGTATTTTGAAATCCTGACTCCTACATTAAATAGTTATATAATCTTAGCAACTGCATTTCTCTTTCCTGTCTATCAAACTGGAAAAGTAATAAGCCCCATCTCAAAGAATAGCTGAAAAGGACACAAGGGATGACACCTGCCAATGTTGGCCTCCCAGTGCTTCCCATTAAACAGCAGGTATCGGTATTTAAATTTTTCCTTTGAAATAAATAATTTATAAGTTATTTGTGGTCTGTATATCAAAAAGTCTTTACTCATTTGTTCAAAAGAACACTCCAGTTCTGTATTTTTCATTTACTAATGTTTAAAGCCATTGTAGCTGGTGAAAATGAATATATAGATGGTATCTTCATATTTGACTAACATAATACAGAAACAAGACGAGTTTATTTCTAATTTTTGATAAGAAACACAGGAGACTTTGTTGTGTATGTAATGTAACTGTTCGAGCAAATCCTAAACTCATGCTAATATTAATAATTATCTTCCCCAGTTAGTAAAAATATTCCTAAAAACAATGAAAAATATAATGAAATGGATAAAAATTTATTTCTACTTCAAGCAACTCATTTAAAAAGACAAAACACTACTTTTAAAGAAAAAGAGACAATGATAAAAATGGGTAACTAAAAAAGCATGGAATATTCAGTTCTGCAATCTTTATAGGAAGGAGAGTGACTATGTTGAAACAAACTATACAACACCTATTCTGAGAACTTACAGTTATAAATTATTATTCTAATTAGTAACAGATATTTCATAATATTGTTGGTTTGAATAAAATGATCATTTGAATTTTAAACATTACAATTTAAGAAAAGAGAGAGAAGCCAAAACCTTTTACCTCTAGACTCATGAAACAAGAAATCCAACCTATACAACTAGTAATATTCCTACTGGGAAAACTGATGAGACAGGCATAAAAAGAGTAAAATTGTCTCAATCTATATAGTCTCAGGAATAAAGGACAGAGAAAAATTTCTTGAGAAATCACAAATAAAATGAATGTTTGATAAGATAGAAGATATATTGAAAGGAAAAAAACATCCCAGAACCCAATCCTACTGAGGTAATAAATACAAATGACAAGAAGGATTTCTTAGCTGAAGCAGGACCAAAAGCCAATAATGAACAACAAAATACACAGCAGCAGCAACAGAAATTAAAATCTTTAGCAAGTCTTCCTTTCTAAAATCTTATCTGAGTTCATGGTAATATTCAACATTCTACAATTCTCCTCTATGTAATGGCATTTAACCCAAAACTCTTTAATTAATAGATAAGCTGTCTTTGCTTTTACTTTGAATTATCTGAAAGCATTGTAGTATTTGAATAATCTTTGTTATTTCATAGAGTCTAAAATGCTCATTTTATATATAATGATATTTCTGTAATATTCATTGAAAAAATTGGGGGTTGAAATAATTTATATACAACATAATAAAAAAGGGGCCTAATATAACACTGCAAGAGTCTTAATGAAGGTTTTGTATTTAGGCTTAAGATAATACTAGATTAAATGTGTTTGTTTACTTGCCTGCTCAATTTTTCTACAGTATTTACTGAGTGTTTGTGGATACAGGTGAATATATATTGATGAATAAGACACAGTCTTTGCCTTAATATAATTCAAAAAGCAGAGAGTCAATAGTACATTAGACTAATTTCATGCTGTGTGTCAAGAGTTAGAAATTGTGGTATACATGAAAAGAAGTAACGGAACAGAGAAGGTTCATCTAGCAGAACATAAAGGAAAAAAATATTTTAGGCCAAGGATCTAGTAAGATCTTTGAGAGCAGATTTTGGTAGAGCCTGAGAACTAAATAACTAACAATCCTGAAATACTTATCTCAGGTAGCAGGCTCTCTCATTGCTCTTGAGTACAGATTACTAGAAAAGTAAGAAAATCCAGAGAGGAACAATTTCCTTGCTATTTTGTCATGAAGCAAGAATTTTCTCTAGGTGCCCCCGGTCCTGAAGTTACATGGACAAAGTTATCCAAGTTACAAATATGAGCAGGTAAAAGCAAGTTAAAATATGTGGTAAAGACCAGAGGTGTTTCCAACATTTCACATAGGAAATGGGGAAGCTGGACATCCCCAGGGCATCTCCTATGAACAAATTTAGGGGATTGTGCTACTTTTGTGCTATTCCTGACGCTCTACTGCCTGCCTTAACCATTCTTTTTTGTCTTGCGACATCCATAATCCTCTGGTTCTTAAGTCATTTTGTTCTTATACAATTATTTTTCTCTATCAGTAGATTAATGGCACTGAGGGAAACACAGTGTAATGAGAATGGTATGTACATTAAAATGTGTCAGTCCCTATATGTATAACAAGAATCTGGAGTGAAAGTGTACCTGCTATGTCACTTTTGGGATAACAAATTTCACCAACTAAGTTACCAATTCCCAAACTGAGTTTTAAAAGAACACAATAGGTGTTTCCAAGAGTTTCATAAGTAGATTCTAGCCACATGTACTTCACTAGCATGCATTTAAGTACAAAAGGGGAAAATGTAGGCATATTTCTAAAATCACGCTTATTCCATAATATTTATCCCCTTGAGAAACAGTTCCATTCTAGATCACTTCCAAGATGTGTCCTGAAAAATCATCTACACTAGCTAGTTCGTATTTTTCATTGATATATCAGGAATATTTACCAACTAACTTGGCAATTCATGTAAAAAAATAAAAGCAGATTTTCAGGTTTCTCAAGTTGTTGTAGCAGTAGAAAATACAAAATTTAAACTATTTCACCCTGAAAATGATATGACCAGAATTCTTTTTAAAGAGATGAAAAGGAAAATAAAGTCATGTAAGATGAATCCTTAAATGATGTGACAAATATCCAAAATGTATAGCTCTAAAATTATTCCCTCTGATATAAAATATCTGTAGAAAATGGGATTTTATATTATACTGGGATGTCAATAAAGTACTTATGGATACAAACATGTATATTCTATTTATATAAATCCACCTGATTTCTCAACCCCATATCTAATATTAAGGTAATGTGTGATAACAACATAGAATTATGTTCTCACTTTTAAAGTGGTACTTTTTAAAGAGTGTTATGAAAAAAATGAAAGCTGTTTCACTTTATTACTTTGTACTTTTTACCCATTATCAGATGATAGCATCTGTGTTTCTATTTTATTTGTAAAGTATATATCATGGATAAAATGAGACATCTATTAAAGAGATGAATGCATGCATGATTCCATTTTTACATCAAGTATCATTTATATGTTCATTATACTTCATGACTTGCTGCTGATATTTGGATACCTGTCATAATTTTTAATTTGTTCCATAATAAATGAATTGGGAAAATTCTGATTTAAGCATCCAAAAATATTCTTTACTACCCTTTTAGCAAACATCATTTAAATACTTACTTTTTTAGAAAGTCTATACTCAGAAGCATTTCTTCTTATATTTTCCACAGTAATTCAAAAAAACCACCAGGCAATTTAAGTAGGGTCCAGTAGTCATAACAATTAAACCTTATTCAAATCCATTACGGTTGAGAAAAAAAAATAAACTGTCAAAATAAACTATATTTCAAAAATCAATATTTATCAACCATGATAGCTCTATTTGCAAGATAATTACATTTGTAAATACTTAAAAAACTACTGGGTGGGAATTCATGTCATTTCAAATGTACATGGTGTGTGTGTACATACACGTGTACTAGAGTATTATCACCTAAGATCACTGAACTGAAACAAAGAGCTTGACAGTTACAGCTACTTTAGAATCTTACCTACTTTTTACAAGTGTGTGATTTGGGGCTGGACAATCAAGTTTCATAACTGTAAATGTAGTATTTTATCTACTTCATAGGGTTATTCTCTTAGTGGTAACATATAATTGGTTTGACATACTGGGTTCTCAATTAATGATGATTACAATATGGATTTCTATCACTGCATTTTCCATGAACTAGTTTCTAGTTTAAATTGTAATGCTTGGTTAATATCTTGAAGTTCTTGTGGATGGACTTGCTTTTCTATTAGCAAAGTCAATAAAGCCTATTAGCCATTCATACAGCATCTCACTCCTATCTATGACGTGGATGATTGACAAGGCTAAGAGTAGACAACAGCCCTGTTTTGATTGAGGAAATAAGCATAAAATGAAATAAAAGATGATAGGCAGGCTGCAAAATGGCTCTTAATATTACAAAACTTGTGGTAGCCCCAAACTACATAGTCCCTTATGAAATTGCACCAGAGTATTTTATATGTGAGCAGTGGCATACAATAGAATTGATAGTCTGTCTTGTCTAGATTAAATTATAAAATAGAATGGCTTCAAGTTTAGACACTTTTATATATAAATTTTAGTGTATATATTTAACTTAGGCAGTATACTAGATACTCTCTTTGTTTCTCTTCCTCTGTCTTATCTCTCTCACTGAAGGAAGCTAACTGAAACCTCCATAGCTAGGAAATAAAATTTCAAGCCAAAAGTCAAAGAGGAACTAAAGCTTAAATCAAATTAAGCCTGCCAACATCCAGCAGAGCAAGTTGGGAAAGTCCTGAATGTGACCATAGCCTATATAAACTTGAGACAGACACTGAACCAAAGCCATCCAGCAAAATTGCACTTTGATCTCTAATCTTCAAAAGCTATGGGAGAATGACCAGTATTTCTTTAAACTATTAAATTTGGGGGTACTTTGCTACACAGAAATAGTGAACTACATAAAACACATAGTTCCATACAAACTTTGCCATTTTGCAAATTCATAATCATTGATTATGTATGTCTTTAAAAAGTTACTGTAGGCTATAATTCTCACTGATGGTATGCACCTCACTAATGAAATTTATCCAGAGGAAATATTTATATTAGGAAAGCTGGTTCTATTTAATAATTGTGACTACAGCCCTAACTTATAAAGATTTGCTTTCTTTCTAGTTCCTATAAACCTGTAACATTAGTGGGTTATTTTTCTTTTCCTTTAAAATAAAATATCTTAATGCCATAATATTAATTGAAATAAATTAGACACACAAGCTTATATATCACATTCTTTTTCTTATATAAGAAATGTAGAGTAAAAATAAAGAGTAAAATAAAAGATATATAATACAAAGTAAGGAGATAGATCTTTCTCAAATGAGAGGAGGATCAAGACGTGGAGGGAGAGGGGAGAAAGAGAAGGGATAAGGGAAGAATAAAAAGAAATTGGGATGCGTTATGTACATGCACGAACTCCACACAGAACATAAAGATTGTGTACTGTAAACGTGTACCAAAAAAAAAAAAGGGGGGGGGAAGGGGATCAAGGCATGGGGAAGGGAGGGAAGGGAAAGTGGATGAAAGAAGGAATTATGACGTATTATGTACATGCAATAACTTCCCACAATCAGTGAAAACATTGTGGACTACACACATGTAACAATAAACTAAAACAAAACATTTTAAGTATTTGGTTTTATTTATTCTGGTGTGTCTCAAAATAAAAATCCCAAGTAAATTTCACATCTGTGTGAAGATCAGGAATATAGAATTGGCAACAGATGTTTGGGCATAGCAGGAGAGAACCATAGGTCACATAAAAAGATAAAATAAATCCTTCCCAGATTCCTTTCTTATATTTTTGTGAAGCCAGTGTTTGGGTTTACTATAGGCCAGACACAGACTATAGGTTCTTCTTCTCCATAATTTGTCAACCTTGTTTCTTTTCCTTCCAGTTGCAGGTTATAAGAATCCTTCAAATGAGTCTGATCATTTATTTTTAAATAATTGATAATAAATATTACATGAATTAATATTTTGATATATCCATTACCATGTTATGACAACATAAAATAACTGAAGAAAAAAATTGAGAAAATTTAAAATATTTAAATTTTATTCTTAACCCATATTGGCACCTCGAAATTTTCATATTCTTACTAGTAACAGAATCAACAGAAAACAGAACAAATGTATACTATATATCAAATAAATGAATCTTGGTATTTTTTGTCCTATAGCAATACAGATAATTGGTTCCATCAAGCCAAATGATGGGATGGTAATGAGATTGTATTAATCTTATTTATTAAGATCAATATCAGATCAGTTAAAATTCATATAATACAGAAATAAATTTTAACTAATTCATTATATGTTAATGTATCAATATGGAATATTCTAATGATTAGAACAGTAAGCTTTTTGCACTCTTCTTGTACTCTATCTTAATGCATATAAAATGTCTAAATCATATATTCTTATTAAAAACAAACTGAGAACCAGAGATTTAGCTCAGTGGTCCCACAGCCTCCCTCACAAGCACAAGGTCCTGAGTTCAATCCCCAGTACAAAAAAAAAAGGATTATTTAAGTGTTGTATAACATTTCATGCTACTTCTTGATTTAGATTAATTAGGCACAAAATTAATGCTTGTTGTAAATAAAGGAACAAGTGGGAGGAGGGAGAAAAGGGATGGGGGTGATGGGATTGAAATTGATTAAAATATGTTAAATGCATGTACCAATTACTGAAAATAAACCCTATCATCATGTAGTATTAACATGCACTAATAGATTTTTTAAATAATATATTATAAAGCTATAATATATAATATTTTGTACTGTAAGAAAATGAAAGTCTTAAGAGGCTGAGAAGTGATGGACAATTGATGATAAAGTAAAAGCTTCAGAAATAAATATTAGACTATACTGGAAATACAACATTTGCTCAGCATTTTAAGTACCAATGCGGAGGCGGGGCTAGGAATTAAACACAGTGTGATCAACCTGTAAAAGCTTTCAAGTTTCCTTCGCGAGATACAATGTTAGAACCAAAGTATCCATCAAGCACTTTCATTTTCAAAAGTCGACGGCAGCAAAGATAGAGGAGCACTCCCCATGGTTGCATCCAAAATGCCCAAAATTAAGTTATGAATGAAAATGCTTTTTATATTTTACCCTTTAAAATATCAAGAAAAACAGACTCTTTCTTATTATGTTTCAATGGCTGAACTCTTTTGCTTGGTACAATTTAAATCAAGAACTGAATTGATAGTTTAACCATAGTTTAGTCTCCTTTTAGTTGAATATATTTTATATGTAAACAATATTTTTGATCAAAACAATAAATGTCTGGATTTTATATACTTAGAATTTTCTGTGCTACTCTTTACTCTTCAGAATATTACTGAATTCTATTTTCTCTGAAAAATAATTAATGTTTATTTTGAAAAATTAAAAAAACTTTTTTGTTTTAATATATTTCTACACTTGACCTTAGCTAAAAGGCTGAGGAGGAATTTGTCAGCATATATTTCTTCAAAACTAAATTACTAAATTCTACAGACTAAGCGGAATTGATGTGTTTATTATTCTTGTAAAATTATAAATTATTTTGGTTACAATACATGTGATTTTTAAACTCAAAAATTGAGTTAACCTTATGGTGTATTTCTAAAATTTGTGCAATAAAAATTTCTTATCCAAATCCGGCTATAACCAACTCTACCTACCTAAATAAAGAGATTGAACTGTAAGAAAATGTGTGTTTATTTTAAAGGCAAACTTAATGTCAGAGATTGGTAGCATTCTAAAAATGTTTAGAAGTAGGAATTATAACATCATTTTTATTTGAGCTTCAATATCAGTAATATAATCATGGAATATAATCACTGGAATAACGCAGAGGTGTTTTTAGCTCTTCACATGATTTGAGAGAGCTTAAAATATTCTGTGAGTTTTTTCATGTACATTAAAACACAAGTCCTTGATATTCCTGGATTACATATTCTAATTATAGCTTTAAACATCCTCTTAGATTTCAATTTTCTTGTTATGTTGACTTAGTCTTCATTTTGTTCTATCTTCATATATATTACAGTTTTCACTTTGGGGCATGTACATTATAACTAAAACTCTACAGTGGTGATATATTATATTCAGAGGTTATTTTAATAAAAATTCTATTCATTAATCAACTTTTTAAAACATGTTAACACTATTTACAGATGTTTTATCAATAAAAGGCTTTCCATTATTTTATTCAAAAACTCTATTAGCCCTCTTTCTATGTACCATGAGGGGCACTTGCAAAAAAATATAATTCTAACTTAATTTTCTTGTCAATTGTAAACAGCTTACTTAATGACTTTTTAAAGTTTGAAATAACATAATAATATCCTTTATCACTGCTTATATAATAAAGAATTTTTTATTTTCACAAGTAAAATTTGACATTACCAAAGTCTGTGTATTAGAATTCATTCATAAAAATTGAATAAAATGATTGAAGAGAATGTCCACTGGTTTTTCATTTTATTTGACATACAAAGATCAAAGAAATTAGGTGAACTATCCAAAAACATATTTATGTAGTTGTAATACTGAATTTTGTTTTGTTTCTTTTTTGTTGTTGTTGTTTGTAGGATGAGGGCTCCACCATAGAGTTAGGGCTGACTGTTTTTTATTATTCATTGTTTACTGGTACATTTTAGGTATACATTATGATCCCATTCATCCTTGTACCTGTGCATGATACATCTTGGTTCTTGTTTTTTCCCCATTCCCCTTCCCTTCCTTCTACCCCTCCACCCCTCCCTATTTACAGAAACTTTGCTTCTATTTTTTTCCTTCTTTTCTCATATTTTTTTCTTTCTCTGCTTTCCTTTCCCCTATCCCCTCCTTAAGTTGTATTTTTCACTCATACTCTATTATAGTCAGTTCTTATATACTATTCGCCATTAATTTTTGAAGCCACTTACATCTTTACATCTGAGACTATAAAAAGAAACTTAAAACATCAAATAACACAAGCACAACATAGTAGAAGAAATATCAAATGTTGAGTCCAAAGGTTCAGGCATGACCATTTTCAGCCTCTCCCATTGATCTTTAAGCTGAGAAAAAAGCAGGCCCTGACATCCTGGCTATAGATGCTTCTCTCACTGTACATACACTAGAAGCATTTCTGCAAGCCTGGAAAGCACAACTATGAGCATCTCAAGAACAAATGCCACTACATTCATATTAGTTTCTTACCTTCTTATGCTTCTGTCCTTGTTTTTCTTGCTGGTTTCTGTAAAATGCAGATTAAAGATTTAATCCATTGAGCTTCATCTCCATTCTATAACTCTAGATTTGGAAAACATGAGCCATAAGTCTACTTTTCCAGGTACTTTAACAAAATAATGAAAAAGGACTTTTCTGTATGGTTGCAGGGACAGATAAGTATATAGATCTGAGAGAGAGAGATGCTGCATACAATAGTTACATATGAAATTTATGAATCTACCTCAATTTCTTCTCCATCCTTTTTCAAACCCTAAAGTCAATTATTCTTTTTGTTTGTTTTGTGTATATCCTCTCCTTTATTCTTTCTTTTGATGGTTACATTTCTTCTCTTCTCCTAATTCCCTGTATTTTTTCTCCTCTCTTTTATAATGAAAACTAGGCCTTCACAACTTCACAAAAAATTGTTAAAACTTTGTCGGGCAGTAAGATTCTAAGACTATAGCCCCAGTTTGCAACAAATCACACAAAGTTAAATCTAAAGCTCAAGGCAATTTAACATCCAATGTAAAATTAAAATAGCCAGAAACAGGGTCATTTTGGAGTGGAAATAAAAGGGATATGTTCTTTTGGGCCTGAGTTTTCAAATAAAGTAAAAAACAAAATTCACCTTCATATAATATGTGCAAGAAGGCATGGATATTATCACACACAAACAGCTAGGAATTAATTAAGGTGTGCCTTCTCTCATTCCATCATCTGAAAACTAACAAAAGGAAACCGGTGCCATCTGCAAACATAATTTACGTGCACCAGTGTGGTGCTGTCGGTAAACTGAACCAGCTGATCGCAGAGGCCTTAATTCTTGCCAGATTTAGTTATTTCTTTAACAAATTTCTATGCATTCTGAAATTTTCTGGATTATTCAAGCCTACTTCTAAATGCCAGAAACTCTGCGTTTCCATCAGCTTTTCAGACAAAGCCAACTAGAGCAGCAATTGCCTCCAGGCATTTCCTTTCCCAATCCTTATGGACCTATTTTTCCAACACGGAACTGTCATCTCACACTATCCACGCTAGCAGTGTTAGTGGTTACTCAGTAAACACCAAATGGGTTAGGAATCCAGATAAGGCATCATTATTCCCAGACTCACCTATAGACGTATATGCTATGACCCAATCCCGGTTTTAAGATTTAAACATATAACCGTCTTAAAGTGTTTGTGATTACAATATTTTACTTGCTATTTTTGTGAGCATGTTAATTTCTACACATTGTTTTTGGTATCCACTTAAAATGACAACTTTTGTGTAAAGCATTTCTCAAATAGATTATAACTACAACATTTGAATACCTCTATTAACATATTTAGATTCAATTATTTATTCATATGTCACTATTACTATATCTGGTTCGGCTGAAAAATTTTGGACATTAGCACACATATGTCCCTCTTTTATGTAAACAAAGTTTTATTGGAACATAATAATGCTCATTTGTCCCACATTGTCTTTTATTCAACAGTGGAGAAACTGAGTAGCAGAACTACATAGTTGCCACGTAGAGTGCATATTTTACAATACTGAAATGTTTATGATCTGTCCCTGTAGAGAAAATGTTTGCTAACCTCTACATTAACATGTACATTATTAAATTAGATAGGGTGTGTCATACTCATGCTTATATAGCCATAAGTTTATAAATTATGAGTAAAGTATAAAATAATTTTAAAAGAATGGGTGTTTTTACATTTTTCCATATTTCTTCATATTTTACATATGTATCGCTCACCTATAGAAGAGATAACTCTCATGAGAAATTGAATTCTTTCAATAGTTTTATTACATAGTTGGCATTATTTATGTACACTGTTAACATATTATGTTATTTGATTATGTGTTTTAAAATCCAAGCAAAATGTTCTTGGGCACAGATGTCAAATGTAAAATGTTTTATGAGATATTCAATGAAAAGTTATGTGATGGTCAAGATGAAGTTAGAGAAATTAGGTTGCTAATTCCAGAAACACTACAGAACATATGCATTAAACAAAGTAGATAATTAAATAGTGGCATGGGAGATCTTTTCTAATCCTTTATCTTTAAAGTTAGAAGTAATTAAAACAGGCTCTTTATTAATATGCCATCAATATTGACTTTAAAATGTAGAGTTGAAAATGACATGAAGTTTAATCAGATGGAGCATAAGCAAATCAGGCAGGGTTTTCCATCCTTGACCATGTTCCCTGCATTTATTCCTAGCATTTATTATGAAGATATAGCCAGAGATTGAAGGGTAGGAATTGCATTTTATAAAGTTAAACCTCCTGTAATTTCAATGTTTCTCCAAACTAGAATCAACCATGTTTAATTGTAATTCCAAGAAAAACATTTCCAACTTTCTACTTATTTCTTTTTTCACATGCTATTAAGAGAAAAGGAACTCTTTTGATGTTTTCCTTCAGGTTTTCAGACAATCTTTCTGACAGTGAATGTGATCTAAGATTGTGTGCCTCAAACAGCCAATGTAGTTTCCAAAGTGTTTTCCCCACTGGGCACACACAAAATATGCCCTTTGATTATAATCTTCAGCCTCCTGCTCAAAGGCCTGTCTCTGTTCATAACTCTTTTGGGCTCAGAGTCAGCTTTAAGTTTGTTTTTTAAGCACTGAGTATTCCTTAAAGCTGCATCCAATGTTGATCTGCTGGCTGCTTCGATTTCACAGCTATCCAGCTATGCCACATTGTTTGTGTCTGTATTGCAGTAAAGTCTTAAAAGCATTTCTTTTCCTATGACTGTTTGCAATTACTTCTGCTGGCCATACATCTATACGTACTGGTAGGAAAGCATTCTCTTTCTTATTTATTAATAGAACAGCAATTAGAATTAATATTAGACTCCTGCTCAGTTAAAATCCCTTAAGAAAAGAAGTTTAATGGTAAAATCATAATTGAATCCCATTTTAAATTAAGAAATTAAAAATTCTTTGCTAAATTACTCAGAATTGATAATTAAAAAATAAAATACAATTCCATTAAGAAAGACAGGAAAATAACAAAAGTACCCAAATCAAGGCCTCATCCAAATCAGGTCAGTGAAAATCAGACATATATAAAAGTAAAAGCTATATATTTTATTAGATTTGTAGGTGTATTTTATTTGTATTAGTTTTGCTTCTTGGTAAGGCAATTCACATTGTATACTTGATTCCATGTGTGTACTTGATATTCGCAGACAAAGCTGCTGGTTCATTATTAAGAATGTAAAAGGTGTCCTTACTCTGTTTAGTGTATTTTCCTCATTTATCTACTGTATAGTCTGACCTGTTCATGATTCATGGTAGAGACTAAGAATCCTAGAAAGTAATAGTATCTTCAACATATAGATTTCATTTTTTTTTGGTATATACATAGTAGTAGGATTGCTAGATCAAACGGTAGTTCTATTTTTAATATTTCAAGAAACCTCCATACTGTTTTGTGTAACAATTGTATTATTTCACATTCCACCCAAAAGTGTACAGAGATTGTCTTTTCTTCACATACTTGCTAATACATGTTACCTTTTGTCTTTTTGATAACAGCCATTTTAACAGGTGTAAAGTACTATCTCATTTTGGTTTTGATTTACATTTCCTCAATGATTAACAATGTTGAACATGTATTCATATAATTATATACTTTTAGCCATTTATTCATATAATTATATACTTTTTGTCTTGTGTTGGGAAATGTCTACTAAGTTCTTTTGCTCTTTTTAAATAGTTATTTATTGCAGCTCTATTTACAAATGCCAAAGTATGTAACCAATGTAAGTGTTCATTCACATATGAAGTTATAAAGAAAATGGGATACATATATAAAATAAAATACTATTTAGCCACAAAAATGAAATGCTGTCAATTGTGACATAGACAAAACTGAAGAACTTTATGTTAAGTAAAATAAACTAGGCACATAATAACAAATACAACATCATCTCACTAATATATGGAAATTAAGAAAGTTGATTTCAAAGAAGTAGGGTTGAAAATGGTGGATACTAGAGATAGAGGAGCTTAATGGGGAGGTAGAATGAGATGTTATTTAAAGAATATATAATTATAGTGGGAGAAAAAAATGTGCCAGTGTAGAGAAACATACAGAAACAAAAAGCCTTTTGAGTGATTGCCTGGGGCTGGGGATCAGTGGGAGGGAGAAGATAGACAGAGGGAGAGATATTAGAACAATGACTGATGCCTAGAAAGTTTGTTTTTGATGACAATGTTCTAAAATTGATTATGGTGATGGTTGCACAAGTCTTTGGGCATACTAAGAACCACTTAATGTATAGTTTCAACTTAAAGTTGTATGATTTGTGAAGTATACCTCAAGGTTGCTTTTTTTCTCTTTTTTATAGCAAAACATTTATTGGTACATTTTAGGCATGCATCATCAAAAATTTTGGAAAAGCAAACTAGGAGGGAAATTTTCTCTTCTCACTAAGCATACAGAAGGAAGTCAAACATGTGCTGTCCACTGAATGTAGGGAAGCTAATGTACCATGCAGTTTTAATTCCATTAGTCATGTTCCTGAGGCAAACTACAGCCAGAGGCCGAGAGTCCCCTTCTTGTCTTATAACAGAGTTTTATGGGAACACAGCCACACCCATAACTTTATATATTTCTGTGTCTGCTTTCATTCTGTAACAGCAATGCTGAGCAGTTGCAACCTAAAATGTAAAGCTAGGAAGCCTAAAATATCTTCTAAGTGATCCCTTAAGGTAGTTTGCCAATGGCTGCTTCAGAATTGGAACACAAGAACTAGATATTCTGTTACCTCTGAGTGCTAAGAGCACTGGGAATATAAAGTATTGGAGAGGTTAAATTATCCTTGATATGGAATGTCGTTTCTCATATCATTAGACTGATCACCTTTTTGAGCTTGCAGCTACAATATTCACTTGCCCATTGGCCATTGCAATTTGGATATACCAAATTTTTTTCCATGTCAGGATCTCAGTCTTAACTATTCTATAGCCAGTCCTCCACATTGTTGCCAGAGATAATTTGTGAAAAGACAAAACAGATCAGCAGCATCTTAGAACTGCTTGAAATGTGTGAGAATCATCCTATATTTTTAAAGATAAGATCAAACTACCTCAACATGGCTTAAAATAATCTTCATGATATGGCTCAAACTTTGAATCCAACTGGCTACCTCAATTTCTGTACTTGCTTCAATGTTTTCACATAGGTTGCCCATTTGCTTAACCATTGTTTGCTTAAGACATTAAACACCAGGTCAAATACTGAGCCACAGGAATATATTTTTCATTTGCCCTGACTCCTCATCAAGGTTAACATCCTCCATAGATGCCACGGAAATACTGTGTCTTTATCGCTATCATGGTGCTATGCTCTTACATTGGAATCGCTTATTTTTTATGAAAGATTTTTAAAGTAAGCCTTTTGAAGATAAGGGTCTAGTTTGCATTTCTAACTTCTAAGTGCTAAAAAAATTGAAAAATGTTGTCTGCTTTGACAAGGACACAAGAGACTAGTCAAAAATAATTCTAGAATAAATATGAAGGATGAAAAAAATTTAGTTGTCTTTCCTCTTCTACAGTTAGAGTTCTAGTTTGGTCAGTTATTTATGTATTACAAAAAAAGAAATTAAGGAGAAATCAATGACCAACTGAAAAAAATGTCCTAACCAATCAATAATTCAATTATGTAAGATATTGTTTTACTACAACAAAATGTTATAGAAGGGAAACTGACAAATGCTTCTTAAAAAGATTATGAACCAAAAAATACTTTACCTAGTACCTGAAAGTACTACCTTAAAAATATAAGTAGAGTTGTTTAGTTTTACAACTTAGAAACCATAATTAGTTTACACATTCAAATCAGCTTATTATCTCCATTTTACAGATGAGGAAACATACATTCACAAGTAAAATAAATCATCTACTTCGTCATAAGGGAAATTTAAAAAACTGTAAGCACATACATGACAATATCCTTTCCTGGGATAATGCTTAAAATTAGGATTTTCATTATCATATTTTCTTACAAAGTTTTCCAAGACAAGGTAAGAGCTATTTGTATAACATCAGATCAAAAAGCTTGCTGGGAAACCTTTATTACAAGACACTCTGTAAGAAATGTGTACATCATAGCAGAAAATTCACAAACAAATTTTTTTGTTTAAGTAGTCACATTTATAACAGACTGATAGTAATAAAACTTGCTAACTTTTACTGCCTAACAGATTGCAACAAAAGACTGCTCCCAAAAATACATTCTATTTTGCTGTCTGATCCTTATCTTTCACCAAAATATGGTAAATCTTAGCCATCTAATATTTTTAATGCCTTCAGTTACATTTCTTATTTTTTCATGCAATTTCCTGCTCTAAAATGTGTAACATATTTTAAATAAGCATTTCATCTTTGAAAAATCCAAGTAAACATACATCATTGTAGCAGAACACATTACAGTATTTGCTTCATAACAAGGAACAATCAGAAATAGATTTTTTTCTTTTACTTTTAGAAAATCACATAAGTGTACATTAAGTAAAATGAGAATGATGGAAAAGTGAGTGAAAAATTACTTTGATGAAAATTAGTGTACTAGAAAGAAGTTATTTAAATGAAAAGTTAGAGTACTGCTTTAGTATTTAGCCTTTTGCTTGTAGCTATTGAGAGTTGTGAGTAACAACTAGATCCTAGTCATAGTAAGGGATCTCAAAAGAAAGCCAGAAGAAAGATATTTAATAGAAATTTCACTCAATGACTCTGCTCACATTTTCCAAATCTAACATGCTGACTGGCTAGTTGTTAGAAAGTGTAAGTTGTGAAAAAAAAAGACAAAATGTAGGAAATATATATTTTAGCAAGTTGTTCTTTAAATAAGCTGTAGTCATAGAAACATAGTATTTTTAAAAGATATCTGAGAATTGGTCAGTCTGTGCTTCTTTTGAATGAATCTACATGCTTCCACAATATGTTTGCTCCTAAGTGTGATAGACAGTAAAGTGAAACTGACTCTAATTCTGATCTTTGTAACACTGACTTTAACAAGATTAAGAGTGTAGGAATTTCCTCTTTGCTGTCACTCACAGACAGAAATGCATATAATGGTGCACAGCAGGAAGCACAACCTTCCAAAGCATCAAGAGGTCTCGCAGTGAGGCTCCACAAAAGTAAAGAAGAATCCCTGGGGAGAGAATAGAATACTCATATGGTAGAGACAGAGGAAAGGGGACAAAACAGTGATAGAAAAGATATTATTGACAAACATAATAATCACAGCGAAAGTTCACCAAAAATGTTTAGAAATAAGAGGGCTATTAATACAAAGATGGTATTAAGCAACTCTTGCTAAGAAAAGAAGAATACATGATCCTTGAAAAACAGAATATACCATCACAATATAGAATAAAAATTTTAAAATGTTGGATTACTTACCAAGTATGTATTAATCATAGAAGTCACTTTGGGATTTTTTTTGCAGGGGGAGGGGGCTAGGTTAGAGTACCAGCACATATGTAGTTCTTTTAAACCAACTGAGTCTTTCTGCAACTATCAATCAAATATTTGAAGTCATCTGATTATTTTAAAACTGTGTAAATGTCAGGAGGGAGGAGGATTGAGAATATTTGAGCTTTTAAAAAATCTCACATAAAATAAATCATTATATGAAAATTAATACAGTAGTTCAAAGGTCTCAACTATATTAATGCATTAAAGTTATTTAGTATTTACTTATTTTGCAAAGCTGTATCAACAGCACTCCCTCTTAGACGCTACTGTCATGTCAACTATGCTATGACTAAATGAATCATATCTCGTTTATCTATAAATACTTTTGTGAGATAATGTCTATACTCCCTGGAGAGATGAGACTAGAAACATTCAGATGAACAAATATTCATCTTTAGATGAGAAGAAAATAAGTTGCCTTCCTGATCTTTGACTAAGTTTTCTTATCTTAAAAAAGTAAAATGAATTTTGGAAAAGAAAACAGGCTCATATATTTAAGATACTATAACCATTACAATTATGCTGGGAGAGGAAGAGAGAGGGAAGAGATATATGATGAGTAGATAAGAAAATGTAATGGATACGAAAACATAGTATAGATAAGATAGAAATAAAACTAGGTTAAGGTAAAATATAAAATATATTGACAAATAGGGTTAAAGAAAACAATTTTTCATACACACAAAAAACAGATATTCTGGACAAAATTAAATAACTCTAAAGAAGCAAGATCTTCAAATAGATAAAGAAGATGAGAGAAAGCAAGACAGAAAAAGAGAGAGAGAGAAACAGAGGGGGAGAATTCCTAAATGACTGCTTACAAGACATAGACATTAAAACAGATCATGCTAAACAGTTACTTTTTAATTCACCAATTTTTGTTAATTAAATTTGAAACTCCAATAACTTAGTTATCTAGGTTAATATCAGTGTAACAAAAAGATCATGTATAATATCTCCTTTTTTTTTGGTACTGAGGATGGAACTTGGGTCCTTGTGCTTGTGAGGCAGGTGGCGGAACCACTGAGCTAAATCCCTGGCCCTTTATCTCTTATTTTGTATAAAAAAAGAAAAAAATATGCACATCTACAATACAGTAAAATTATATGAAATTAATCCTTTGAGAGACAAAATTTTATCTATGAAGACATTTACTTTGTTTACCAATGTCACCAAAGAGGCTAACCATGAGTACAAAGTTAAATAGATGTGTATGTATATGAATTTATGTGTGTGGATTTATATATAACATATACACCCAAATGTACTCAAATGTATGTTTTTGGAAAAAGCACCACAAGATAGTAAAAAGTAAATTTATATTAGCAAAATTCATATGCAGATTAATGAACCAAAAATTATATTCAATCTTGGCAGAAGGCTTTACAACTGTGTACTTTGAGACTGTCCTATTCAGCTTTCACGTTGTATCCACTATTTTGTTTGAAAACATACAAAACAATATTAAAAATCCTATGAAGCTATTTCACTTAGAGAAATATCAACATATTAAAATTGGAATTTCTAGTTTTTTAGGTGAAGAAAAAGAAGAGATTTATGTTCTGTGGCTTTAAAGGATGAGAAGTAAAATTTTAAATTATATAAAAAATTTCTATTAATCAGTTCCTGTGAAATCATAATATCCCAATCATGTTAAATATTAAAGCAGGAATTTGACATCAATTTTCAGAAATTTTTACATGTTATGGAAGCTTGTACTGGTGGGGCCATGGATCTCTTCCAAATTTAAAATTTTATGATTACTTCATAGAAGAGAAAGCTTCATACAGTCACAATATATTCAAACATGTTTCAAAATCACTGCCATTCAAAATACATGATAGAGTCCATCCTCATTCTGAGATTCTATATTTACAAATTTGCCTACTCACTAAAATTTGTTTGTAAACCTAAAATCACACTTGCTGTGCTTTTGCAGTCATTTACAGAACACTAAAAAATTGGATGGCCCGATATGCACCTTCTCAATGAAGGCCATAAAGGCAAAGTTCTGTCTTCTTGTTTTTAGCTCCCACACTGCAGACAAGTATCCTTTTCTACATGTATTTAATCACACATTTTTTCCATTTTATGAGATGTAAACAACTTCACTCTTTACAAAAGCCTCCAAGCACTGTGCTTGAAGAATCAGATCATATAATGTTTCAAAGTGTAAAAAAGCTGTGATATGCCTTAAGGAGAAAATATCCATATTAGATAACCTCTGTTCAGGTATGAGTTTTACTGCTGCTGACAGAGTTCAATGCTAATGAATCAACAATATATCATAAATATTGTGTCTTCAAACAGAAGCACACATAAATCAAGATTATGTATTGAAAAATAAATAAATAAATAAATAAAGATTATGTATTGATCAGTTGACAAAAACTGTTGTGACTAGTGGTTCATAGGAATCTAGCCCTGTATTTTCCCAAGGAGTAAAGATTCATTATTAATTAAGTCAGTGTTTCAAAGCTTCTACAGAACATGACGAGAATTGACTGTATTTTCTTACATAATGTTAACATTGCATAGATAAATCTCTCCAAAACTGTTTGCAACCAGGAAGGGGAGGGGCTCTAGCTAAAAAATTAGGTTCACAAATGAATATCTCAAGGCTTGGTATTCTTAGTGAAAAGTGACAGTGCAATCATGTCGAGGAAAAGTTTTCTAGCTCTGAGACAGGAAACCTTTTCCTCTCCCAGTTACACACATAAATTTCTATGTTGCCTCCTTACACTCAAAGTATTAGATGAAAAGAGCTGGGGCAGTATCTAGAGACAATATTGTATCAAACAATTGGTTTTTGCATTTACTTCTCTGCAGTAAAGCTATAACTAGCAATCAACCAGGTGGCTAGTTATTAGTGCCAAATTGAGAGCAGCAAATCTGAGCCTCTGGCTGCCTGCCCCTAATCACAGAGAAAAACATGCCCTGCTCCATGTCTGTTCTTGGAAACCTCCATGCCAAACTTTTTATCACCCCTTTAGAAAGCCTGAGAAATTCAAAGTATTGTTAAAGGACCATTAGCACTATCTGCTTTTCTCAAAATTTATTGTAAATGTTTAAAGTGCTGCAAGGTAGTATTTTTGAAAAATTATAAACAAGATTAAATAACAAGATTTCATACTTCACATTCTAATCAATAGTGCAATTTCTGAGATTTTGTTCCTAAGTATCTGTCTCTTATTGCTAAATGTTTTCACCTTACTTTCAAATTTCAGGTATTAAGAGAAAAACATCAGGACTTTAAAATGGTATAGAAATTTTTGGCTCCAGAAGATCATATATTTATGAAAAGGAGCAGCAAAAGCTTTTATGACTTTAAACAAAGAGTTTAAATTATGAATGCAAAATTATTATTAAACTTAAAAGGCCATATTAGTGGAAGGATAGCTTAGAAAATCATCATGTTTCCATTTGGTTACCTGAACCTCAAAAAAAAATAGCTTGCTATACCTCAAGTAGATTCAAAATGAACCTTCGTGCGAAATAACACAGAAAGAAGGCTTGGTTAAATTCTATTTTTTTGTGAAATCTACATATTATCTTTTCATATCATGAACATATTAAGAAGATACAAGCCACTTGCTGAACCACTAACCCAACAATATCAAGTAATGTAACTGTTTGTAATTTTACGTGGGGAAAAATTAATTCCAGTCAAATAACAGGAGGTTCATCAGGGTGATAACCAAGAAAATGAGTTTCAGAACAGTCTTCCCTCAATAGTGAGCAGCAGCTTTCTCAGATTGACAGTGCCAATGTCTTAAGCCATTGCTTGAATGCATAGATTATGAGGAACAAAAATGAATCGAGAATCTTCCATTTCATTAGCATCTAAGAGAAGTATTTTGTGGCTATTGTTTTTCATTTGAAATTTGAAATTTTGGTGCTTTTTTGCATTTTATATTACAATTCAATAGTACTTAAAATCTTAAATGAGATAAACCTAAGTACATATACAAGTTAAAAAATCTCCCGAAATTCCCCCCCAAAATGACATGATATAAATAAAAAATTAAAAACATGGAAAATAAAAACTTTAATATATTTAAAATCCTTTTTATCTTCCACTATTCATAAGACATAGCCAATATTTTTCTCAATATTCACAAAAAATGAGAATAAAGTTCATATCTTCTATGTTGTAAAATACTCTGCCTTTAAATTTCAAAGAAATCAGTTATTTAAAATTCAAATAATACATAAACTAGGGGGAAAACTAGTTTCATAATTAAAATATTTAATTCATTATTAGAAAAATTTAGGATCACTGTCATCAAAGATAAATCCTCTGAATCCTGGAATAGCAATGGCAGTGATAGTCTTTAACTCTGCAGAGTATTCCAAACATGAGTACATGGATCTCTACTGGGTCCACACTGTGGAAATTATCCTGGGAAGTAGTAAAATAACTTCAAGTTTTATTAAACAAGTCAGAGATGATAACTAAGCATACATTTTCTAAATACTGTAAGGATAAAATGACTTTGTAAATGCTATTTCTTTGATTTGATTCTAAGACAGAGTTCAGCCATGCTGTGATCCAAATGGTGTTTAAAACTACTCTTCTTATTGTCTGTAGGAGGTGCAGAGGTTCAGAACCAGCTAATACTTTTTTCTTTGCCTTTCAATAAGAGTATCACCCAAACATTTTCCTGAAGCTATTTTCTTTCCTTGTCATTTAATTCATTGTTTTTGGAAGGAATTGTTAAGCATCATAGGTTTATTGAAATTCATTGAGTGAAACAGATTTAAAGGACATTTTAAAGCATTTGTAATGATTCTGACATTGAAATTATCTTGTTAACTTAGAAGACAGTGACATTAGACAAATAGGCTATAATATAAAATTACTAAACTAAGGAAAAAGAAAATATGAGGTCATGTATTTTTCATAAAAAATACAAAGCATAGGAAGACAAGGATAAATTACATAATGCATCATTTTAATTAATAAAGTAAAATGCACAATTTTAAAATTGTTTAAAATAAACTGCCAGCAGGGAGTGCACTGAGAAGGTGAAAGTGTCAGATTCTGCTTGAGTAGAAAGATCCTACACATTTATCTGCCCATATTTATAGTAATTATCTGAGATAAGAGGTTACACTGTATCTTGTACTGAAGTGAACAATAGGCATGAAAAAAACCCATCACTTGATTAGTCCAAGGATAAATACCTAGTCATAAATCCCATCACAGAATAACAAGATTATTAATCAGGCATTTGTTGTCAACTCTGAACTTTCATCCATCTTTTACTAGCCCTATATAATCTAGGCTACCTTTATAGAAGAAGTACATTTCTGCAATATGCTTAAAAACATAGAAAATGTGAAGCCAGAGGAATGATTAAATACTGACAGTAAACATTAAAGTAATAGAACAATATTAATCTCTTTCATTGACCCAATATTTAGCACTATGGATAATTTCCACCAATTACCTAACATATGCATTATCATCTCCTTTCATAGAGGAAGATAATGAGGCTATAAAATACTATGCAACTTTCTTAAAATTACACATCAGCAGGATACGAAGCAGGTACTCTAAAATCCAGGTTGCTTTTTTTTTCTTTATACTGCAGCCATATTTTCATTGTGGAAATCTCATTCGATAAAAGTTCTCCTTTAATTCCCATATTCTGAAATTGGATTACTTTTGCAAATCAAATACTTTTCCAGTATCCCAGAATTTCAAACTTGGTGTTCTGAGTTATTGAGGGACTATGTTTCTTCTCTAGTTCTACTTTAACTAGTTAGCAAATACACTTGCCATTCTTCAACAAGATCAGCGGACTGACCAATAGTTTGAAAATGTGGCAGCTGTTTAGCACTCACAGAATGTGACAAGTTCATGTATCATGCTTCTGCAAACATGTTAATAAAAATTAGTTTATGGTAGTTATCTGCTATCAGTATTTAGACATTTTTAAACACTCAAGAGGGAATGAGTATTTTAGGTGGATATTTATATATTCTAAATTGGTTAAAACAGTTTTATGTATATATAAATATGCTGTATTATAGCATATCTACATATACATAGATATGTAGAATATCTAAATATGCTACAATATAGTAATTTTATTTTAGTCCATTTATTAAATCTTTCTCTTCCCTTTTTTTGATGTCCTACTTACCTAAGCATATAGCATTCTTGATAGAATTAAGCTTTTAAATCTGTACCTTCATAAATGATCATATATGAATCACTGCTTTCACTATCATTTGTAAATATTGAGGTTTGCTGTAAATGTAGCCTTAATGTATTTTATTCAGTAAAAACCATAATTAATTAAACTACTCTTATCGTAACACATACAATATTGACACTTGAAAGAAGAGAACTTTGAAAATCGGTGAAAATGTATTTATTAGGCTGTACTATACTGGTCTTGGCAGGCTCTCTTCAGACTTAGGGAGTCAGAAGTGGAAAGCAAGGTCTGGGCCGAATCTGCTCGCAAATGTTACACACACTCTAATACAGCACGCAGGGCAAGCCTGAAGTGTTGAAAGGAAGCCATTGGAATTATCTGAGCACAAAAAAGGCATCTGGAAAATTATCTAACAACGGAAACATCCTATTCAGATTTTCTGGAATCTCATAATGCTGAAAGAATGTTCACACTCACATGAGTTTACACTAATTTGTGAGCTTTTGAACAAATATAACAATTTCAAAGAACAGGTACAATTTAGTGGGAATATCATTAATGAAACGCAATTTTAACAGATGCAAATGAGTTTTAACCTTAATTTTGTTACTTTTGTATTATAACTCTGATTATGTCATTCATATTTAGTGTTAGGTAAAGATGCATTTAGAGGTAATAGCAGACAGCAAGAGTCAGGGTGCATTCTTTGCTCTGGTCCCTAAGGCTACCAAGCATGGAATGAGCTAAATAAAGTATCCTAATTCCTTTAGAACATTTCTAAATGGGAAAAATGACAGTTCATATCAGCCAGTGGGCTTCTGCTAACAGTTTTCAGAAATTCACTTCAGGAAGCTGAAGTCACAATATTTTCTGTGGAAATCCCACACCTTCATGAGTTTATGCTCAGCTTTTCCTAACGAAGCATCACTGACTGGCACTGCACCATTTGAAACTGAATTTTCAAAGTTGACCTGGCAAGTCACAGGAAGGACTGCCAGTAATTTGATCCTAACATTACCACTACTTCCGTTCTCATGGTCTATACTATCTCTTTACTCCTGTGTTTAGTTTTCCTTGTCCAGTAATTTACTCCACATGATTAGGAAGACACTATTGTTTTACCCATTTTGGTGGCTTCTGTTACCTAATCACTCTAGTGAGTTTCAAAACATACAGTTAACTACTCTAACTCCTGTGTATCACTGTAGTGGACTGTGCCTATTCCTATCTCTTTTGGTAACAAGCTCCTCTTTCCAGAATTTCCTTCCCAGTTATATGTGTTTCCACTGTTTACCCTAGAAACAGTGATAGGTATTGAATCAATCTGGGATAATGATATAATTTCCTAGATATATTAAGAAGTACCTAATTTTTTCTTAAGATAGTTTGTTTCTGTAACTTGTAAGTAAATAGCAACAGAACTGAAATTACTAGTTACTGAGATTGCTAAACATTACATCCAGAATTGACATAATGCAATATCCAATATATGAGAATTCATTTTAATTTCACAAAGATGAAATCTACATGAAAAGGCTGCTTCTTTCCCTGTCTCTTGCACAATTATTGATATTCTCTCTACTACTATCATGTTGTCATTATACAGAAAGCTATTTTTTGCCACTTTTGAGATACTAGTGGTTACTGTGTTGAAACCACAAGTTTCTGATAACAGAACTTTTCTTAAATATTAGCTTTATTTTTAATTAAATTTCATAAATAAAAGTAAAATATCATGACTATTTTAATAGACTAAATTTTATGCAGTTTATGTTCACAGCAAATGTAGAGAGATTTTATAATTTTCTTGTTCCCAAACAGGAATACCCTCCCCCATCATCACACAAAAGTGGTGCATTTGTTAATAATCTACAGTAACACATCTCTACTGCACCCATGCTGTACAGGTTACATTAGGATTCACTCCTAGTGTTGTACATTCTATGTCTTTGAAAAAATGCTTAGAGACCTGTGTCTACCTTATACTGTCATGTAAAGTAGATACACTTCCCTAGAAATCTTTGATCTGCCTATCCATTTCTCCTTCTCAACTAAGCCTTAACAACCACTGATCTTTTTACTATCTCTATAGTCTTACCTTTTGCAGAAACCTATTCTAAATGGCTTTTTAGGATGGCTACTCTCACTTAGTAATAGGTATTTGAGTTCCCTCTTGTCTCTTCTTGGCTTCTTAATTCATTACTTTTAGTGCTGAATAATATACCACTGCCTGGATGTACCATAGTCTATCCATTCACCTACTGTAGAACATCTCAGTTGCTTCCAAGTTTTGACAATTCTTAATGAACCTCCTGTAAACATCCAATTGCAAGTTTCTGTGTACACATAAATTTTCAATATCTCTGGGTAAATACCAAGTGTGTGATATTGTTTCATATGCTAGCAGTATGTTCAATCTTATAAGAAACTTCCAAGCAGCGTTTTAAAATGTTTATTCAATTTTGTAGTCTAATTATCAATGTATAAATATGCCTTTTGCTCCACATCCCAGCAAACAATTGGTGTTTATGTGTTTGGTTTTTTGGGGGGTACCGGAGATAGAACTTGGGACCTTACGCTTGCGAGGCAGGTGCCAGAACCACTGAGCTAAATCCCTGGCCCAGCAATTGGTGTTTTTGGTGTTTTGGATTTTCTCATTTTAAAATGAGTGTAGAGGATAATATTATTATTTTACGTAGGATTTGTTACTGATATTGTTTACCCAGTTGTTTCAGCAATGAAAAGCTTTAGAAAGACAGAAGAGCCATCTAGAAAGTTAACAAATACCACAAAATCACTTTGCTATTTTATAATTTCACCTTAAGCTCATTTCTAGGACAGGTCTAGTATGTAGATGGTTGCCACACAGGAAGTGCTTTGTACCTAGAATATAGGTCACATTCCAAAATGGCTCTTTGGTCCAATGAATGTTTCAGTACAATTCACAGTCCCTATATTACTAACTTCTTATGTATTAAAAAAAACATAGAAAATTACTGAGGAAATTTAAATACTGGAGGGATCCTCATAGGCTGTGGGCCTACAACAGATCCAGAAATACAAAACAGTTTACAAAATAAACCAATTAGACCACAGATTAATTCAGAGTAAACAACCTAATTTATTCAACAGGGAAACAAAATATAAGTTTGGTTTGGTTCTCCTGGCATTTACCAAAATGTAAAGTTAATCAAGAGAGCTATAACCTGTTATGCATGGGCATATATCGCTTTACCTCATTTCTCAAATACAACAATAAAAATATAACATAAGTATTTTTGACAATACAGTGTCAAATGTTTTGATATTTGTAATTTATGAACTAAGAAGATAGAAGAATCAAGAAGCTAATATAAAAAATCAGTAAATTATTTCTGTATTTGATTTTTCTTTCAACAGAAATACTAGATAGTAAATTATTTAAAGAATGTTAGACCAAGTCTAAATTACAAATCTTTTTGATTCCTATAAAAGGATATTTCTTCCAACTCATTTTCATTAAAGAAATATTGAAAACTTACCACATGTATCTTAATTTAGTACTAAAAATAATTTTAATTAATAAGTTAAGCAACTGTATCTTCTTCATCAATTAAGGGCAAAAAAAGAACCATTTATTCTTTCAGAGTATATTGTAAGAATAAATCAATTAACATAATAAATTGATTATTTTGATACAGGAAAGAAATAAATTGTTAAACTATTTTAAAATCAATCTCATAGCTAAATATTGAAATATAATAAAATACAGTGGGTTCCAGTTATTGTGGCTACTTTATAATTCACATAAATAGTACTTATAAAGCAAAATTACATAAATTACATTAGATCAAGTGCTCAAATAAAAATAATATATAAATCATTTCAGTAAAATGTTTTGTTAAATTACTTAAAATATCAAGAATTTCAGATATGGTTATTAGGGGGTCACATTAATACATCATAAATGTGCTTTTGTCTACAGGACAATTATATAGAAACTCATTTATATGAAACCTTCCTGTTAATGGATAGAATTTTATTCTTGAAATCCATACCCTCTCATGTTTTATTAAATATAATGTGATCATTAAATATTAAATCTCTTTCAGTACAATATTGTCAGCATATTCAATATTCAATGAATTAAGTATTGCACTTAAGTATACATTATAAGAATCTGTAACCCTATTACATTTTCTTCGTAGTTTATTTCTCTTATTTTTAAATGGCTAGGCTTTTTCTTTTACTGTCATTTGATTTTACTTTTTTTCTTTTAAAATAGGTAAGTGGAAGAATGAAGTGGATTAGGGATAAAATAATCATAATACTTAACATTTATAGAGTTGTTATGTGACAAATGAAGTACTAAGTTTAAAAATTATTTCAGTTAATTCAATACTGAGTTCGATAGTTCTATTAAATCTAACTTTATAGCTTTATAATTGAAGAAACTAAAACACACACAAAACCACACACAATTTAGTAGGAAAGCAGCTTAAGTTATGAAGTCTTTTAATTTTGATTATAATTTTGAAATTGGCAGCTATAAAATTATTTATTTTTATTTTCTAGCTTAAACAATTATTTGTTTATTAATATGTAAGCATAAACTTTATATTAAGGGATAAAAAATAATTCTCCTAGGATGCAAAAGGAAAATAACTCATGCAACCCTTACAATCGAGTTTGCCCATTACAAACGTACAAAAGAAGATACTAAATATGTTTTCAGAATATATTCATTTTAATTGCTATTATTAATGGCTTATCTATTAAAATAACTGCACATTTTAAACTTTTAACCTGGTAAGTCAAGTGCAAAAGTAATACAGGCCTAAGGTCAACTATAATAAAACTTAAAAAAAAATAATAAAAAAAAAAAAACCATAAAACTTATTCCTAAGGAAAATAAAGGAACTAAAGTCAATGTGAAAACTCCATGAAATATTTTAAACAAACTTGTTTCAAATTATCAAACATAAACAATTTCTTAAAAACTACTCCCATTTACCACTGCAGTAACTTTTTTTTTTTTTTTTTTTTAGTGATCCAACTCAGGACCTCGCGCTTGCCAGGCAAGTGCTGAGCCACTGAGCTAAATCCCTGGCCCTGCAGTTTTGCATCTGTAGAATACTTCGTGCATTTTGTACATTGCAGATCTTCTCTTTTCCTTTTTTTTTTTTTTTTTTTGGGGGTATCAGCGATTGAACTTGGGACCTTGTACTTGTGAGGCAGGCGGTGGAACCACTAAGCTAAATCCCTGGACCACAATAACTAAATTTTAAAGCTACAAGAAGCTTCATTTATCATGTAATACATTCACTATGTTTGCACATGGAGAAACATCAAATAGATTATTGACCTTCAAGTTTGCAAAAATAGCAGAGGCAGAACTGGAATTCCATATTAGCCATGAATGGTACCTCAACCATGGTACTTTATTGTTTTTACTTTGTCATTCCCGTCTATACTTCAAAGACAATTATTATGTATAGAAAATATCAGGTGTTCAAAATTTTCTAACTTACTTAATCATTTTTACAATAAAATAATTTAGTGCACAACAGTTTAGGCAGAGTTCAGCTCAGGACAGTAGAAGGAAACAAACTAAATGTATCTTTAGTTTAAGTATGGAGATAATATGTATAAGATTTCAAAATGGAATTTAAAGAAACACGGCAAAGGATTTTAAGTTAGTGTAAGGGAAATATTGAAAGCACAGTAAAAGGGTCAGTAATAGTAAACAAGTGATCAAATTAATTCAGTCAAAAATAAGTCTGACTGAAAGCAGTGGATAAATAGGACAAAACTAAAGAAAAGGGCCAATGAGGATTTCAAAGCAAAAGAGTTGATGACAAATTGATATTACATGTTCCTGTGAATGTAGTCCAAGGGTAGAGAAAGCTAAATTTATTGAGTTAAATTTGTTGATCACGACAAACATTTACTGAACATTTACTATATGTTAGGATTGGGTAGAGGTCATGGATGGTGCAATAAATAAAAGAGCTAAAAACCCTGGTTCTCCAGGAGATTATAAAGAGAAGCATTCTATTAAACAAAAAGGTACAAAAATAATACAAGAGAACCTTAGCTAGAACTTTATTTCAGGCCAATGCTAGCAAAGATTCCAAAGACTATTAAAGAATAACAAAACAGAAGTCATATGTAAAATGTGCACCCTGGAGGGGCATGTCAAATCAAAAGGATACTAATATCTGGCATCCAGTGAAAACATCCTTTAGGAGAAGGAAACATCCCTTTTTCTATGTCTCTCAGACACTCCAAACAGGCAGGTAGAAATGCAAATGGGCATCCAGCCTGGCTCTACCTGGAAGTCTAGGACTATTGCTAAAGCAACTCAGTAATTCTCATTTCTCATTGGTTCAACTTGGTTTTGTTCCTCCATGTGTGTGGCTACAGCTCCCAATCAGGATCCTCCCTAGAGGTAATTCTTGTCCTTCCACCCCTAGATAAGGGCTGTGTTCAGTGATTTCGTGATAGCACACACATCCCTGCAGGGGGAGAATTGGGCTCATTTATCCTTATCAGTTCCACCAATTAGGAAAACAGATGCATCCCAGAACAGTTGTGGTACATTAGTGGATGGCAAGGCACTGCATGGTCTAGGGAGTCAGGGAGACAGCTGGGCTAGGAATAAACAAATATGAGTTGCTGACTGCTTGGAAAGTTTCATATACACTATAACTTTTAATAAAGATGTATTAATAACCACAGTTAATAAAACTGTGGTTACATAATCTACACAATCAAACAAGATTAACCACTTTAAATTCATGTCATACACTGACAGCAGGCTTACCAAACCTGAATAGATCATGTAGTAGTATAAGAGGAGAAAAACTAAAAATCTCACCTACAGGAGGTCTATCATTTGGTAGATGGCTATGATGAAGTATGCTTAACATCCTACAGAACAGGAATTCAAGGTGCCATAGAAAATTTCTTAAATGAATGTTGAAGCTAACTTTACTTTTTCTCCATAGCTAGTAAAATAAATCCTTTTCACTCAGCAATTTGCCTTGCATTATACAAAAAAGCAGAAACTAGCAGTTTAAATGGCATCTGGGTGGCAGAGTTCCTTGGGACATCTCTCCCAACTTCTCAGTAAAATTTAAGAGACACCACCTAAAAGAAAGCCTCTGGTAAGTCAACCAGGTTACATACATACATACTCATTGTCAAAATACAGAGATTGCGCTATTCCCTACAAAACCAATTGAACTGAATTACAAATGCAGTTAGTGACCCAACCACTGCAATCATTTTTAATGTGGGTAAGAAGCTTTTCATTCTTCTTCCAATGTTTGCTCTCTAATTTAGAAATGCAAGATCCATTCCAAACAGAAAATTAGAGAAAAAAAACCAAACTTTTATCCCTTAAGTGTAACAACTTGCATACCACTAATACTCTTCTTTGTACATTCATTTGAGAACTGCATTTCCTGTATGAGTAGAGGGAGACAGAGCAGGGGCAAGCACCCTGGATTCAAAGAAACATAATCCCTGCAGATTAAGTTCTGTGGGTAGGTACACAAAAACTATTACTGCCAAGAAAAAAGCTGAAAAATCCTGATCACTCAGCAAACAGTCACAAATATCTGATAAAATTGGAATACCTTGTAGAAAAAAAGTTAATATCAAGTCCACCTCAAATGCAATAACTATTGTTGCTTGATAAATCATTATCCTTCCCTTCATCTAGTATTTCCTCAATCTTTAGGCTAAAAATATCTTGATTTTCTTTAACTCTGTGTTGCCTCTCTTCTCTGAAATTAGGCGAATGATCTTTGTCTGATGAGGTTCATTCAGAAACTTTCAGAAATGCTTATTCAGCAGGAGCTGGCTGTGTCAAAGGAGAGCTGTATCCCACTAATGGGGTCAGCTAAGCCAGGGACCACTTAAAATATATGAAATCATAGTCTGAATTTAAAGTGGTCAATATGAACAAGATCTTTTCTTTGGTTAGATTAGAATCTTTTAATTGCATTGAAGGTACTTCACTTACTGATGCATTAACTGAAGTACATCCAATTTAGACCCACTAGCAATTATCAGGTCAGCAATGCTACTAAAATAACTGCTTCTATTAAAGAAGAAAAAATATAAAATAGTTTGCTTTTAGTGACATTATGGCTCATTTCCTATGATTCTTTAGTGAAGAATATATGAAAATATCTTAAATGGAGTACATGTAATCATTTATATCAAAGAAGCAAACATGGGTGAAAGCTCATTTTTTCTTCACTCACTTTAATTACTATTAATGAGCCATGATTAAAAATTAATCTCTAGAGTGATTCAAATCTTTGTAAATGGAAAGGGGACCAAGAGATAGAGGGAGAGGGGAAGGAGGTTAGAGGGGATGTGAAGAGAATTAAGATGCTTTATGTCCACATACCAACTGCCTACGATGAATGTAATTGTCATATACCAAAAACATGTACAAAGAGAAACAAAAAGTGAAAAATCTCCGTAAAAAACCGAAAAGTATATTACTTCTATGACTTTGGTTTGACAAAAGTTATGTTTAAAAAATTCTTATGATATTACCTAAATATTAATATAAAGGTATCTAGTTACATTTTTTAAAAAATGTAACTTATAATATTGCTTAGTTTTAAACAACTTTAGTTTTATTAATATTTCATAAGTCTATTTAAGAATTAAAATATCTGCCGACCAGAGTACTCATGCCATTCTTAATGTCAATTTTTTGAATCTAAAACTGTAATTATGATATAGTTCACAAGGTTATAAAAGAATATTGCTGGGAAAATATTAAAACTACCTGTGAAAATACTCAACTGGAGCTTTAGTAATACAAGAGCTACATGATTAATAAATTGATCATCTTTAGAACAACAATTCTTGAAAGCATGAACTATCTTAGAAATAAATCAAAAATCTGTGGCCCTTGGTTTCATTTTGTTTCCTTTTGGTGTTCGTAAAGAAATGGATTCACAATCTTATTACCTGTTAACTTTCACCATTAGAAATACCTTCTCATACAGCTCAGGTTATCAAATATGGCTTACTCTCAAGATTACTTCAAGTTACACCTGAAATCATTAGCACACTCTCTTAGCTGTTAATGTTGGCATGTGTAAAAGCAGAGTCACATTAAGATGTATGTGACTTTGAAAATGCTGCAATTTCAATGGGACTAGGACTCTCAGAGAGTGGGTGTAGTAGTTAACAGTAAGTGGCTGGCATTTGGGTCAAAATGAGAATATCTTTTATGTCAAGCTAAATAGTTTGTGCTTTAATTAGTGTTGAAAAGAGAGATCGTGTAGAGAGCTTTTCATAGAAAAGAAAAGTAACCCCTCTTTTTTAAGAATAAAAAGCTGGAGATAGTGTGGAGGGTTCAGGCAGTGGGAGCAAACTGGAAAAAGAGAGAATGTAACAACTGTGCAGATGAAAGGCTGCAAGGATCCAAACAAGGCTGTGACAATGCTGGTGAAAAGAAAAGGCCACCTAGAGGGTGTTGATTAAGTTAATGTGGAAGGTAATGGAGATGGAGGAGTTAAGACTTCAAGTGTTTTCCTAGCTTAGATATCTGGGTAGCTATGAAGGCAATAACCAAGCTAGGAAACTCCAGAGATGCACAGGCCAAAGAGAGGGGCAACAACTGGAGAAGACAATGAGTTCACTGTGTAGGCCTGCTGTTTTTGAGTGCATTCCCCCCTTTTTTCTTCCTGTGAAGATATCCAATAGGCATTGTAAAATAACAACCAAAGCCTAGATATCTATAATTGCTAGATTATTCAGCACTCGTCTTCCAGTTCTTATTTGTGTGCTTCACTAAATAGATCAATCAATATATTTTAAAGCTCATATTAACATTTTCTTTTTACCCTGTATTCTTAACATCAAATTGTAAAACTATGTCAACAAAATGACTTGAAAGACAAGCATAACGCACAATTTGGTGAGACACAGAAAAGCTCAAAACTGTGCAGAACTGTGCTGAACTGCAGGACTGTGTTGTGTTGTATAGCAGGTACCAGATGATATGCTGCCGAGATGTTGAGAAAAGATTATTTTTACAATTTTCAGAACTCTAATATTTTTAGAATTACAAAATGAAATGTAATATATTATCAGAATATTTTCATCACAAGTGATGAGAAGAATTTTCCAGTTGTTTATAAAGCTTATGTTTCACAAATCATTTTCCCAATATGTAGGATATATTCTGCTGTTCTAATATCAAAGTCCATTTGCACAGTTTTTATCTTCTCTATAATTTGAAAAAGTAGGGGAAAACTTTTTTCTTTTAACATGTCTGAAGGAATTTAGTTCTCAGGTGGTAACAATGGTCTACCATGTATTACAGATCTCAGCACAGGAGACATTAAATTTCCTGGATTGGAGGAACTCATTGTTTCCATCTCCTAGAAATATGTAATTGTCTGTTGTCTAGACAATAGTAATGTAAACCTAATTACCTTTTAAGATATCCTTCAAAATAACTTCATATGGACTAAATTGTTATTACAAGAGCAAGTGTTGATTAACTACAATGAAGAAAGCATTTGTAAAGACAGGAAATCAAAAAGGATTACATTTTGGGGCATATTTATTCATAAGAATAATTTTCGAAGTTACTAATGACCTATGTATATCATACTCTGTGAATGTTTTTGTAAAGAATATATGTTCCCAGCTCACCTTCATAGCTAAATACAGTCATATTATTTAAATACAGTCATATTATTTAAATCCCCACATGTAGAATGAAAAATAAAAATTGAAATGCAATGCAAAAGCTAATGTTTGACAGAAAACTCTTCTGGCTGCCATGTCTGAGTTGACAAGTTAAAAGGCAAAATAATATGGATTAAATGCCTTTACATCCTAGCAGGTGTCTAGTCATCAATAATATTCACTGAAGGCCATTGTGTGTAGAGCGCTTCTTTTCATTTCCTAATTCCCTGCTTGGCTCCAGGCAGAAAGAAAGGGGAGGTAGACAATGATTTCTGACACCTCTAAAAACTCTGCACAGAAAAACGATTTCCCTGCAATGTGCAGGTATTATTTCATCAGCATTCTCTTAAAAGATGTCCATTTGATTGCTCATAAAACTTGTTTTATTAGAAATTGACTTAAGTGAAATTCCAAATATAACAATAACATTCCAAACAACTGCATAAAAATTAATAAAAAGCTATATACATTTTCATCTTCAATTAAAAAGAAAATTGTATAAATAGGACCACTCCAGAAGAAACAAACTATTTTTATGGAGAATTATTTTTATCATAACACTTACAGATTAGAAGATGTAATCTCCCAAGTATTTGATGTAAAAAAAAATTAACAAAAGAAATCTCAATAGCCATTTTTAGTGGTCTTTTACTTACAGCAAAAAATAGTAAATAGCAAGATAAAATATGAAGCTTGTAAATAACCAAATATGATACATGAAAATATGATCATCTTATTTCAAATGTAGTACAATAAATGCCTTTCACTACAGTTACACTATTTAAAAAACATTCTATGCTTTGTAATTCTTGCCTATATTTCACTAATTGTATTATCATTTCATATTTTAGTGTTTAATAAACTTCTCATGCTTAAAAATATATTTTATTTTTAGAAGACAAAGATAATTTTCTTAAGAAATGTTTTTATCACTACAGACTATTTTTTAAAATCCCACCTCAAATTCTAATAAATTCTTTGAAAGAAAGATAATATTTTATATTATTTATATGGCACTCACACATACAACAAAAATAACATAACCCTAAATCCTAATCCTTTCATGTATCTACACACAACTATTTTTCTTTTCTATATCTATTAATTAAAAGTCTGTGTATATTGTGTATGTTAAATTAAAAACTATACTAATGTAATTAGTGTATGTGCTTGGTAGAAATCTGCATCTCAAATTTTAGGTCTATATCCAGATAATTAGATTATATTGATACAAACTATCAGCATAATGACTTAAAAGTTTTGTATAACAATATTTATAGGCTTAAATTCTGAATTACTAAAATGGAAGACTGGTTTTTTACTACATCCATAAATACATTTAATAAAAATAATTTGGTCAATGCGCATATTCCGTGACCTTGATAATGATAAATCCTAAAAAGAGCTATTTCTCTCTGAGAATGTACATTTCTAGTGTGGCATCAGAAAGACACATCCACACTATTTCTATTCAACTAAAAGTCATGGGAGAGGAGATATCAAATATTGATATCCCAAATGGGCACATAGCCTATCTGCTAAAATATAGTAGCCTAGCCATTGTAAGACTTGACTGAATTATATAATGAATAGTTTACATGTGAGCCACGCTGAAAACAGAAGTGTAAAGACAACACAGGCAAGGTTTCACTTGCTGCCTACAACAATGCCTCCCACTAAAACCTAACTGTACTTGAAAACAGAAAAGCAGGAGACTGATCACTCCATAGACCTTGGCATCAGCTCCCTCTTGACTAGTACACTTTTTGGTGAGATCATTGATGCCTGATTTTATTTCATTCCTGAAACCCATCTGTATAAAAATAAGATGACTCTTTCCAAGAATATATGTTATACTTTCAACAAAATATACTCTATGTGGTATGGTACATTTTGATTTACTTTTAAAGCAGAACAGAACTAAAAAAGGAAAGAAGGGAGGGAGGACAAAGAAAAGGAAGAAAGAAAAATGAGCAAATAAAATCTGTCTAGACTCAAATACAGAAATAGGTATGAGGTCCAAAATGCAAGTAATTTAAAGTACAATGCTGCTGTAACATTTGAAGGCCACTTCTCTACCAGTACTTACTTGCAGATTTACAAACAATATTATATTACATTAAGATTCTTTCCCTCATCTCCCATGTCCTTTCTTTCTCTAGCACCCTGGCCCAAACTTAGACTTAAAATGAAAAAAAACATAGTAATATTTTCTTTCAAATTTTTCTGTGATTATTCTCAGGGAGCTCCAAATCTATCCCATTATATTACTTTTATTCCTATGATACTCATAAAAATAGAATGTAAAACACCACTGAGGAGTGTGCATTCAGAATTCTGAGGCTCTCATACAAATTTTGCATTTAACAATTATTTTGGGTTTTTTCACAGTATCCGTACGATTTTATTGAATGTCCATGATTTTCTGGACATGGTACCAGGTATTTTACTGTTTTAATTAAATAATCCTCATGATATTCTATGAGAAAGATATCACAGTTATCCTTTTTTCAGGTGAAATACTTTAAGCTCAAAGATGTAAAATAACTTTCTCAAAGGTACACAGCAAAGGGAGATCAGAAGGCAGCCCTGTTAGATTTCAAAATCACACCATATTAGTTTCCTTTGCACCCATAATCTGTGGTTATGTTTCTTTAACTGCAGAGAACAGTACAATACAAAACAGTAGCATTGTATCATTAATAATATTATTTTACCAGAAATTTCAAAACAGAATAAAATGTCAAAATAAAAGATAATTATGTCACCTTACTTTCCAAAATGTGATTGGATTATTTGAGAACATGCACGTGTGTAAAAACTGTTACCTGTTTATATTTTGCTGTTCATAATAAATTAATTTGAAAAGCATTAATAGAGTTAAGTGAGGTGATCATCACCCTGAATTACATTTCTTAATTCTGTTCTTTCCATGGCAATTGTAAAAGTCCACAGGCTTATCAATGGATGGAGGGAGGAAAATGTTTCCTGCAGCTGCAGCTGACTTTCTGGCAGACTCAGAAAGCAACTGTGTTGGCAGCTTAGCCAGGCATCTGGGGCTGTCCGTGAATTAGTCTGAGGACTGACCTTCTACATCGCCTATAAACACTGCATTTGCCTTGCTCCATAATGAAGGGAATTTAACTCTTTGTATGATTATGATTAGGGTCATTATGAAATCCTCTCTACATTAATCCATGAAACCTTTATTTTATGACATACTTAGAATGGGAATAATAAGCATTTGGGTTTCTTCAGAATAAATTCCATTAAATAAAAGTGAAATTCTGGATTAGTTTCAAATTGTAAAAACTGGTTTCATGATGAGCTATCTCATGATTTGAGGCCCTTCAGATCTCCAACTTTATGTTGAAGAAAGTGCACTTTAAATCACCTGATAAGATGAAAAAAATCATCTATTCTTTTTAGACACAAAGAAAGCATTTCCTCACATTCCATTTTAAAGTCTAGCTGTCCTATGTGGAAATAATTTTTCAACAAAAATCTAAGTACTCTTGCAATAGTTGAGGAGTATTATCTTTGCTTGGAGCTGTAACTTAAATTTTTTAAAAGTTAATGGTATTTTTTGTAAAATAATCTTCATTTATTGGTCTATTTCTAGAATCACTGTTTCCCTTCTGATATTTTTGAATATTTCTTCAAAAATAGCACTTTTAGTTATCCATGGCTCACATGATGGAGAAGGTCAAAATCAGAAATAAAATGAAATATCTGTACATGCACATATTTTTAAAACAAAGGGAATCATACACCACGAAGATTTATCGATTTATGTACTTGATTGATTTATTTATATACTTATACAGCAATAAGTGTGCCAAAGTCAACAGACACACACATATTTTAAATATCTGAAGGAAGTGTGCATCAGTAGAATTTTATAAACTCTACTAGAAATATATTTCATCCTTTTATAGCTCTTTTGCCTGATTAAAACTTTTCATTTAATGACAAAGAAATAATCATACCTTAGCCTTTGCAAAGTATATTCATTTATTTTATTTTGGCTGCTGAATTGTAGTCTTCAAGGTGAAAAGAGTCTTTGGACATAATCCAACCCTAACACCCAGTGAGTAACTGACCCCTGGAGAGAACCCTGAGTGACAGAGAGAAGCAATGGCACAGTCATAATCAGAACTTTAATTCTTGATGCCCTGTCCCTGGTACTTTCCATTTACACTGTGCTGCCTCTGAAATAAGATTTAAACAGGGTTGAAATGAGATCATGTTTAAATCTAAAGTGCAGCAGAGCTTATTTTAAACTTTCATCCCATTTTGCTAAAACATGCTTCTTATGTAGAATTTCCCATACGGCCTATTATAATCTTTGACTTTATTTTTTTCCCGTAATTCAGTTACAGTTTCATGGCTTCAAACAACTTATGGTGTAAAATGCACACATGAGCACACATGCACACAAATATGTATGTATATCTTGAACTATTAGCAACTATAAACAACTAACATAGGAAATATACCAGTACTTTGAAAAGTGTTTTGGCATTTCAGAAAATAAAGTCTTTTTTATTTTTGTTTTTTAATGAACAGCAGCAGTATTAGCACAACTACAAATATTCTCATATAACATGGATATAACCAAATATAGCACATAGCATGTCTGAAGAAAAAAGGACTTAAGCTCTAGTCAATCGTAACTAAGATTAAATAGATGTATTTTAAATAAAGGTATTGATTTCTGTAAAAAATTATCTTACATAACAAAGATTTAGAAAACAACTATGTGCCAGGCAATATGCTATAAGGTGAAAATTAGAAAAAAAAAAAAGAAAATGATATCTTTGCACTTGCACAGTTTACCAGACAATAGGGAAATGACAGAAAATATACACAAGTTAATAATATAAATAGTTTCTGATAGCACTGCCAATGTCTTAGATATTGCCAAAAGGACTATTTCAGAATTTTACATGATTAGATTCATTTCTTGATGTGTAGATTAGTAAGTGTACCGATTTCATTTCTAAATGTCTGTCATATATCTCTACACTATATATTTTATGTGAACAGAGAAAACAAAGATTTTTGCAAATGAGTTGATTCTTTTTTGAAAAGTTCTATATATTTTTAAACTTTTGGATAAGGAAGTTGGCTCCTCAAAATGTCAATTGTTCAAAAATTTAAAGATTTTAGTTTCAAATAAGCCACGTTCTCTTTGAAACACCTGCTAATTGGCACATTAAGGAATCAAGTGTAGAGACTGCTGTAGTAAATTATGGATTGTTTTGAAGTCAATATAGCATAAAAACAAATCAATGATGAAACCATTGCTGCTTTTAAGAACTATTTCTGTTTTGTTGTTTTTTCTAGTTTCACAACTTAACATATGCATCCACTAAGAAGACACTTTTGAAAACGTGACAATTTGTAAACTGGAAAGCCATACTAAGAGGAGCTTAACCAGAGACTGGCCTGCAAAACACAAGCATATCCTAATTGTTGTATTCCATCACTTATATTAATGCCAGATAAAGATAATAGAGTACTAATTTTTAAGACAAATTCAAACTTGGCACAATCAAAGGCAATCAGGTAAGATATATTTAGAATGACCTCATTTTGATATAAATTGCATATGAGAAAATATTGTCTGTGGTAATGTAACCCCCCAAAGTTTTTTCATTATTTGATTTTCATACATATATGGTTAGTATCATTTAGACTTACCTGTTAATGTCATTACCAGTGTTCTTCCACTAGAGTTTGGTTCCGGACATACTGCACTAAAGATGATCCTAAATTATTACACAGTTCCACTCAAATCTTCATCAATATATGTCAGGTCTGAGGAACCCTCAAATCTTTTTGGCTGGTATGGGCTTTTATTCTATATCAAGTCTTCTTTGAGAGTCTCCTCTCTATCAGTATAATCAAAATATAGTTAAAAGGTCTACAACAACTACATTTCTATTATAGTATGTATTTGTTTTATTGTCCTAGTTATCCTCAGCTTCTTTTCTGGCTTTTTCACCCATTCTGCTATCTCAAAAGAAATTCACCATCCATTCTTGTTTTTCTTGTAGTTTCTGTAAACCTTTTAAAGTTATAAATCTTTCATCACTAATAAAACATGTAAAGATTAAAAGAAATCTCTATAGCAATTTCCAAAGAAGCATTTGTAATGATGAGATGACATCAGAATCTCTTTTTTTTTGCCACTGATTACTAATTGTCAATATTATGCTACACTTCTGTAGATTAATCTTCATTAAACATAATTATGGAAAAAATATTTTCCTATTCCAACGAAACATCTCCAAGAGTAAATAATGACCACAAGAAATTATGAAAAATGTGTAGAACAATTTTACTTTGAAATCTAGAGCCTCCACCAAGAAGAAACTTTGCCAGAGATGTGCATGGTGTCTTCCCATCTACTTTTAGCTCTGAAGCAACAACTAATCATCAGACTTACTCTCATACCCATAATATCTAAGAGCTAAACAGTGTTTTATTAAAAATAATCATACACAAAATACAATATCAAGTTTTAGTATTAAAATGGTTTTATCCATTTGCAATTAGGTTTCTTCACATTTTAAGATTATGGATATTTAAAATGACAGTTAATAAATCCTTCATAGGATAGTTTTCATTTAATAGAAAATGAAAGCCTTCCTTGTGAATGAATAATCTCAGAGTATGTGTGACTTTCATTTTATTTGGAGAGGTCAGGCACAAGCACAGAAATCCAGCACTACTTTTACTTATGTTTATTAGTCTAGAGGAAGTTCATCTCAGAGATAATCATTCCACATAGATGGTATTGTATAGAACTTTTTATAATTCTGTATGGTTTCTCTCTTCCCCAGGTAAAAGATTCTCAAGATAACAGACAACATCAAGAGTTTTCTACATAACATTCACATTTCTATTAAGGTAAAATTGAATGGATTTAAACATCTAAATATCAAAAGGAAGAAATAATGGTATCTGAAATTAAGAATATAATTTCCCCATTCAAAATAATAGATATCCAGAGCTGCAATTCTGCAAGGAGGCACATGGGAAAAACACCTGAAGTACTGCATCATTATTTTATATTCAATTTTCATAGGAATAAGTCATATAACATACTCTTCCTAGTTCATAGGAATAAGTTATATAACATATAGCAGTATAAAATAATTAAGAAACCTAACATAATTGCTTATACAGAATACAAGTTGATTTCAACCAAAAAACCTGCAATCATTTATAAGTTTTCTCTTATCTGCATCCCCGAAGTATAAAGGGATCTAAAAGAATGCCTTATTCTTTCCAAGAAAATATACCCCAGGAATTCAAGTGTAGTAAACTTACATGGAGAGTGGAATAACTTTTTTATGATTTTATTTATTTGGGTTTAAATAAGTGTTGTATTTTGGACTCTTGGGTACCACCAAGGTCATTGAAAAGCACAAGGACCTGAAATATGACAACACTAATAGGTCAGTTTTCTTGACAGGGAAGTAAATTAGTCACACAAAATTTCTTTTCAAGAGACAGGTTTATTTTCTTTTCTTTAAACATTTAATAAAATTTGTTATATTGAAATGATATAAATGCTTTCTGGAGCACATTTGTAGCACTTTCTATTAAATCAACTCTAAAACTGTACAAATGTCAAAACTTTAAATTCTGACTCAAATAACTGTAAGAGTCTGGGCAAATAAAAAGAAGAATACAAGGTTTTAAATAGACATAGTACAAATATCTGAAGAATTCAGAATGTAGTGTATCTTCAATGTTAAAGAAATGAAAGAAGTAGTAAATTGTGGTATATTACTATATTCGTAGAAATTTTTACTTGCTGCATAATCTGCTGAAATCAAAGATACAAAATCAAAGATATAAACTTAATTGGTTAATAAAAAAACAATGGCACTCAGAGACCAACGCTGTACCGTTCTCATAAATTTACTGTGTGAAAGCATCTAATGAATCTATAATAGGACCAAGGAAGACACAAAGACACAAAGATGACAGAACAGCACCACCTAGTTCCCTCTATAAAAGCTCCCAGGTATATATGCATCTCTGACTGACTTGAGAAAACCGAACATATTTTCAAAACAAATCATTTAACATAAAACTACACTCTAGAAAATTATGACCTGCAACACAGCATTTACTTAAATTGCTTTAATTTTATAGTTTCTTGTAAAATAAAAAGTAAAGTGAATGATAATGGTTAAGCTTAAATTTTTCTACCTGAATTTTACTGTTGTATGTAATACAAATAAGTAAGTCTTTAAATACATGCTAGATAGCTTCCAGTAATGTTTCCACACTACACAAAAATGTTGAACAGAGTTATTTTATTTATTACAAAATGTATATCATCAACTCTAGGTTTCTATCAGCCAATAAATAATAATATTAAAAAATACAACATAATCTATTAGAAATATGAAATCCTTTCCACTTTGAGGCCATAATTAATCACTAACAAAAGTGATATAATGATGCCAAGAATATTCTCTCCAATATTTTAAATCATTGTACAGAAAATTTCTCTTATTTTTAAAATTGTTGAATGGATCCCTATCTGCTCTATTTTGTTTACTAGGTGAATAATACTTCATCACATTCAGAGCAGACTGAACAGAAAGAGAAAGGTTCCAGGAATATTTCATCTGGACTCTCAAGAAGTCATATTATAATAGTACAAGTTTTAATCAGGCACAATGTATTATAGTATAAACAAGGGACAGAGTTTTAATATATATGACACAGTACAAGGAGCACTGTTTTTAGATAAGACACTTTAAAAATGTTTTCCCTGAGGCATCAACAGCTCTTTAAATGACTGTAGCTGGTAACATCAGAATTGCTCAAGCAGAACTCCAGCTCTGAAAAACTAAATATTGTTGCTTGTTACATAGATCCTTCTCCAGACGTCTTCTCCCCTACATTCCCTCTGCTGACCTGGTCATCTACTGTTCTGGCCCACTGAGCCTTTATGAAATTAAATGAATCATCCTCTTGAACAAATCAGTTAGGATAGAGCATGCTTGAATATTTCCTGTTCACTTGTCAGCTTCTTTCAAGTTGTATTAATAAAAAAAGATATAAAGAAACTGGCATCATACTGAGAATGTTTTCATGATAAACAACTGGAGGAAAGGAAACCTGTGTAATCCAACCTTAAATAAGAAATGTTAAAAGCCCAGTGAGTTTTATAACTTTGTTGTTAAATCAGTGATTTCACATCCTCAATGATATGTCCACATTCAGTGGCTACTGAAAAGATATTACTATAAAAACAGAATTTTTGTTTTTAATTCAAATAGAAAGGATTGAAGCATTATATATTTTGACTTTTTTATTATGTGTCTACCACTAGACTGTCAGCTCCCTAAGGGTAGAGCTCACTTCCACCTTGTCCACTTGTATACTCAGCATTTATAACACTGCTTTCAAATAGGTATTTGTTATAAAATGGAAATGAATACATTTTGTTTAACTGAATCGAAGGCCATGAAAAATAAAATGTGTGGAAATTTTTAGACACATTAAATCCATAGAAAAATGCAGTCAAACTCAAAATTGAAAAATTCAATCTAGTTCACTTCTAATGATAAAAATGACTAACAGATCATCAATTTCCTAATCTTCAGAGTTGATCTATGAATTTAATTTTGTGAGAAAAATGGTTATAAAATTATTTTATAAAATTCATTGACAGAATAGAAAGATTTGAGATTTATATAAACACATATCAGAATAAAAATCTGTAAACTTTAGGCATTGAATAATACATGGGAGGGATATCAATAATAAAATGTATTTTGAGATCACAGCTAATGTTATCCTGTGTTATAAATCATTTCCTTGCGGAAAAGGAAAAGCCTTACTTCTACAGTTTGTAATCATCTGTAAGGTTCTTCACAGCCATAACCGAAAAATTAATGTGGTTCTGACCTTTCAATCTTCTCATAAGAAACTAAGATCCAAGATAGTTAACTCATGAAAGATTTTAAGAGGTATTTTTCTATCAACAAATGAACAGATAAAGAAAATGTGGTATTTACCAAAACATTGAGTACGACTATGCCATGAAAAATGATATATTTGAATCATTTGTAGGAAAATGTATGCACCTTGAGACCACAATGTTAAGTGAAAATAAATCAAGCACACAAGCTCAAATATCACGCAGATTCTTTTATACAAAAACCCAAATTATAAAGAACTAAATAAAAGATAGATAACAGGAAGTAAGGGATAGATCTTTCTCAAATGGGAAGGTGATCAAGAGATGAAGGAAGGGGGAAGGAAGGGGAAAGAAAGATTAAAAAAGGAACTAAGGTGAGTTATGTAGGGGTGCTGACTCTACAGGAGGAATGGAAACATCATGTACTGCAAACATGTACTAACTAACAACAAAGACAATGGTATATCTCCGAGGAGGACTCAGCTTCCTTGGTTACCATGCTGCAGGGAACTTCCACATTCTAAGTCTTATTTAATACAATGGTAGCTCTTCCCTTTACAGAATAAAGAACGCTTCTCTACAAAATTGAGGACCTCCACCAGGCCATCCTCACCAAAACTTCCATATTGACTGCTGTTCGACCCTGCCTGCTGCTGCGGTAACTAGATGAAGATGACACAGATCTAAAACTGCCTCCTTCCTCTGTCAGCACACCACTCCTCTTTAGCTACCTGATGCTGTGTTGGGGGGAAATATCCCTGATCTCTGTTGAAGCTGAGACACCCAAGTCTGTTCATACTCATCAAAAATATTGGTCTTATTATAATGTGGAATTTATGCTGTCCTATCCTTAGAGAAAATATATTCTGCTTTGTTGGTACTCTGTCCCTGTATAGTCAATAAAATTAGATAAAGCAAGACAAAATTTAAGTAAATCTGACTTTAGTGACCTCTACTAGAATTCTAAAAAACTTTGAACTTCTTATAATGTGAAGGATATGAGACGTATTCGGGCCCTCGGATAGCCTTGGGAAGACAGATCGTCCTGATGTCTGTGGCAGGCCCAGATAGAGAAGTTAAAGATAACTTCAGAAGGTTGTTTGTCTGTCCCTCAGTGTTCGTTTTGCCGTGGTCCCTTGAGACTCTCAAATATTTGCTTGGCATAAGAATAGATAAGAATAGCTAACTTTTTAGAAGCTTTACATAGCCAGGATGATTTAGATAAGATGCACTAAGATTAACGGAGCATAGATGGTTCTTTAGATGCTTTATGTACTCACAGATATAACTGGTGGTTAGTTGACTAGCATTGTAAATTGTTAATGATTGATGTATCCTAAGAAAAATGTATAAAAGAAGAATATTACCAAAAAACCTGGTCTTAACTCCACACAGAGTTCTGGCCCCCCGTGCTCCTTCTTTTAATAGATTTCGTCAGATACTGTCTTCAGGTTCCAGTCTCCCACCGAGGAGATCCCAACTTTATAATACCTTCCTTTTAGCTAGTCCATGGGAGTGAAGTGATATGGAGAACTGAAGATTTGGAACATAATTAATCGTCACTACAGCATTTCTATGTCAACAAAAAGTAAGCTAGTAGACAAGAAACTATCCTCTATAAATTTTACTTGACCTTTAAAATAACTTTATAAAATCTTACTGAACTTCATTTTTAGGCTAGTGGGTGTAAAAATCATTTTACAAAGACAATATTCTTAGAACAATACTATTTTGACGAGTGACATAGAAATTGTTTTTAATTTGGCAGTTCTGCACAAAATAGTAGTCTAAAATAAATCCTTTGGTATTCAGTCACAGATGATGATCTTTCTCAAATTAAACTTGAATTCTGAGAATGTCATTGTAAAGTAAAGGGTTAATACAAAGGTATAACTCTTCCTCACATTTCCAATGTTTCATGTATTATGAAGTACACATAAAAAATTAAAATATGTCATATCTAATCACTGATTTATAGGAATAGCATCAGTGAATAAAAATCAGTAATATTGTAAAACATTTTGATCAATACAGTGAAAGAGTCAAGAACAACAAAATAATGCTTCCAAAAGTACCTTCCCTTTATTTAATCTCTACAAAGTTATGTTAGAGATGGAGTTTATTCTTTTGTGGCTGTGGACCCATATACTCAAATTTTAATGTAATTAAAACTTTATTTATAGAAGTCATAGAAAAAACATAATGCTACAAAATGGCAATAATCCCTAAAAATTGAGCTAGTTTAATCTAATTCATTCATACTCTGAAATGTATATTTCTCCATGAGGATGAAAGAGGGATTTTTGCACCTGGCTACAGGTAAATCTCAATGTAGTTAATAATATCTTTTCAAACACCAAGTAATGAAACAGTCAAAATTTTAAAATGTCAAGAAAAACTCTGTGACTTTTCAGACAAACTAAATTTCACTGGAACTTTTTAGACAAAGAATTCTCTTTACACATCATGTGGAAATGGAGTCATCACAAATTGCAGAGTCCTTTTCTTGCCTGGTGTTCACCTACTAGTAACTATATTTAAATTCTCTTCAAAAAGCTGTTAATATCCCCATCCTACCTTCCTCTGTCTTTCAAAGGCATACAAAGAGCAACAAATAAAAGTCAACCATAGCAAACAGGCATTCTCAATTGCTGAAGTATGACTAAGCATTGAAACAAAAACCAGTCAGTATTTAGGATTTTTCTTTCTCAAAAAAGGAACAAAAACTCCTCCAGCTGAGAGAGTACTCTGAATCTCTTCTTCAGGGACTAATCTGAGAACATCTACTCTGTAGCTTGGCAATTACAGAAGCAGGTCAGTAATGCTCATAATCCTGCGGATCAAGGTCAGTTTTTAATTCCTCTCTGTAGATACATTTATCCAGAAATCCCAGCTACTGTAAATAGAACAATAAGGTGATGTGGCTTCATATTTAACCACAGTCATCAGCAGGAATATCTGAGGATACTAGAAATAAAAATATTTAGGAAATAGAAAGCAGATAAGTTCTTACTGTACCCTAACAAATGGGGAAGATTTAAAGCTTTGAGAAAAATGTTAAAGAGGACAAATTTGAAGGGATTTTGAGTAAAAGCAAGGAAGCCATATTTTTTTGTGAAGCATGTCATTATTTAGGATGTTTTGTGTTTCTCAGTATGCATTTTTTGTCTTATATACTACATCCCTATGAAAAGTCACTGCAAATATTTATTCTACTTAGAATACTATAATGGCATCTTGGCAGTTATATCATAAATACTTAAATATCTGGATCAAATTGAAGAGTCATGTCAAGATTAAATATATTGGGAGAAAACTAATCAATCAGAAGAATGAAAACATTTTTAAAAGATACAAACTCTTGATTAGGCACTTAAAATGATGACGAAGATTTTAACCCTATACTCTAGAGGATTATGTCTACTAGAGGAGACATAAAACATAAAATCCTGTAAAAAAAAAAATCACACAAAGGGTTACATAGATTATAAGATAGACAAAATGTTTAGTTCTTAAGACACAAATGCTCAAAATAAACAATAAAGGGCAAATGGCATTCTTTTATCCACTAAAACTAATCCATCAGATTCTGATCAAAACTTCTATGGGTTCTAGGCACTGTCATTATTTTTAAGCTGCAAATAGTTGCAAAAATATTCAGTTTTACAAAATAATTAAGAAAAAATTATTTAAAATAGTCACTATGTCCATTTTTACAATGCTTTTCATAGCCAGGGAGTGTGGCACACACCTGTAATCCCAGAATTCTGGGCGCCTGAGCCAGGAAAATGGCAACTTCAAGCCCAGCCCGTGCTACTTAGAGTAGACTCTCTCAAAGCAGGCTCTGGAGATGTAGCTCAACCTGAAGCTCTGGGTTCAATCTCAGTACTACCGAATACAATGTTTTCATTGCCACAGCCATAAATAAACAAGTTATATTTAAAAACAAAACCAAACTTTTCTTGTGACAGGATACTGAAATATGTGTAAGTAAAATGCTACAATTAATATCACAGCACTTTAAAACTTATGTAATAAATCAAAATATTCTCCTTATAAATGATAACAGACACTAAAATATTTTCGCACAGATTGTCTTTTTTAAAAAAATTCTCCTCTCTCTCTTATTCTCCCCCTCTCTCTCTGTCCCTCTCTCTCTACTTAAATATCCACACTTCTTCAAATTGCATCCAACATCCACATCAAACTTGAACATATAATGTCCCAAATTAGGCAATGCACTGACATTTGGCAGCTCATGAAGACTGCAAACAATTCATACTACCTAAAAAATCTATAGCCTTCAATAATATCCAGCAAAACTTCAAGATCCTTTCAAAGCAAAATGTGTTAATGGACCAGTTAGGGAATAGAATATTGACAGAGGAACAATATCTGATTTTTTTTTAAAAGACTAAAAGGAACAATCCTTATTCAGGGTAAAGAATACACATTTTCACTCGTTATTTTATTTCATTCCTAGAGCAAAGAACTATTTAGAAATAACAGATACTGTATTATGTATCACAATGATGAATTTAATTCTGCCTTGGCAGGGTAACTAGTAAATGTAAAATGTGAGTAACTGCTGCTACATTGGAGTCATAGATATATAATTGCCTTCAGAAACATCCTCCTCTGAATACCACCTACACATTAATACATGACAGTGAACTTACAGCCAGACCCCTGTTCTATCCGGCATGATCCCTGAAAAGGCTTTGAAATGAGGACACGTGCATAATTAAGGCACACTGAATATCACAGTACATATAACAAACTAGAGTATTATGAACCCTTAGGGGACCCTCATAGAACTAATACATTTTCTAAAGAAAGCTGCACATGAGTAAAGGGAGACTAAAATGCTAATTAGATCCTCTCAGTGAAAGCTATAGAAAAGTTGATTCTTGGATTCTGAAGTTGGATACAGAATGGAACATTTGTATACAGAAAGACTGAAGAGGGGAAAAAAAAGAGCTTGACATAAAAGCCTTTCAATAGATGATTTACACAATTCCTGGGAAAACAAATGAAGCAAAATAAAAATATAACAGTGAACAGTGAGAGAATTCCAAACCTCCTGAAGGGGTTAAGTATGAGAACTGATTTCGTATTAGGAAGGGATTATGTAACAACTGAGGGAAATACTCAGCCTAGCATATGCTAATTTAGTCGGCTTTGCCAGGCATTTGTGTGTGTGCTTGGCTGGCTGACTCACATTCCTTTCCTCTTCCTTTTGCCATTTTTATTACAAGACTAAGAAGGTGAAGCTCTCAAAAAATGCAATCAGAACGATGACAAAAAAAACCCGTAAATGAACATTGTACAAGTTTTATTCTTACAAAATATTGACGCCTGCACTTTGAGAGTTGAAAGGAAAACACACAGGATATCTGTACTCAGCAATGTCATCTGTTAGCAAAACTTTTTACTTTATTCTCCATTAACTTCTTTTAATAGTCATTTCAGGTTGGTAACATGGTCAGGGAATGGGGGGTATTATATTTTTGGAGAATATAAAGGAAGGTGAATTCCTACTTAAGACTTTAGCACATAAAATAGATCTCAATAGCAAAGGAATGACAATTAAATAAGAAGCTTATTGTGCATTTTAACTTGCTCTGAAACATAAATATCCTAATTTATAGCCCATTATTTCTCATTTCAAGTCTATAGCTTCAGACTGAAAAGCAGAGGACATATTAAGTGTAGGATGAACAGAAGGTATAAGTGTCATGGACATTTCTCCCTCCGGGTTTGGGGAGGGGGATATGTGACAAGCTAATGTAAAATATGAATTTATGAAGAAAACAAGAATGTATTTTACATACTATATGTTTTCAGACTTGATGTTTAAACAAGCATTATGGGAGACACCTGCATTTTTAAATGCAAATAATTTTAGCTCAGAAGCTAAAAATATTTCTTTGCAAGAACAAATTAATTTGCTTTATAAATTACACTGAATGAATATAACACTATATACTTAGCAGTGAGCACCACATTCTTGTCAGGAAAGGAGTTTTCTCACTCTGGTCCCAAGGACAACTTTAGATAAACAATGCACCCTTACTGTAAATTAATCATAAAATATATACAATTATTGGAGACTCAATTTAACCTTTAAAAGGAATTTTGTTTTCTTATAATATGAAATTATTTGTTATTTGTTCACACTTAGTTTTATGATTTTATATTTCTCAAAGCAAAAGAATGTATATTTTATTTTCTAGCACAGCCTCAATGATGTCAGCATCTAGGCCCAGAATACCTCTTTAACTATGACAAGCCAGGGCCTTCCTCTTCAGCATTGCAAAAGCTGAAAGATAATTTAAATATTTAAATGAAAACTATTTGCTGACTCAGAAAGAGTTATCCCCAAAGTTAAATAATGACTGTTTTAATATTTACTTCAAAGACCTCTAAAATATACTATGAATAATTAAAGACCAGTCCTCTCTAGAGCAGATCTTACAACTCCAACCCTGTATCTATTCAGGCATTAGCAGGTTCTCATCACTCATTAGCACAAAAGAAGATCCATATAAATGCTCAGCTCTATTGTAATTTCACAATTATAAACCTTATGTGTGTTTTAGCTGAAAGAGTTAATTACTGGAGTCTAAGAAAATGTATTAAAATATGGATTTCCTAGCCTTCATTAAAAGGATGAAAGAAAACGATGACTAAAAACAAAATAAACTCCTTGTTCCTCAAACTTCATCCTCAATGCTCCATTTTCACTACTTCCAAAATAAAGACACCCTTCAGTCTTAATGTAATATTTTAAATATGTATGTATGTGCACATATACAGATAAGTAACTAAGGAATGTTTCCCAATACTTACATCTCTGATTTTGGTATTAATACTTAAGTGATACATAATTAAGCAGAATATTTACTTCCCTAATTTTAAAATAGACTATTACTTCTAATATGAAAGCAATTTTGTATCTGTTTAAGGAAGCTCACTGAACACATTAACAGGACAAACAGGATTAATTTCTTGAATAAAAATCAATATATATGTTATGTTCAATTATTTTGTTCTGTAGCAAATGCCATCAAAACAAAACCACATTAGTTACTGCTATCTGATAGGGTTTCATGGTAGGTCGCACCTAATATTGGCTCCATAGCTCTTAAATGTTTTTAAAGAAATCTATTTGATGATAGTGCCTGTGTGATAAAAAGTATTTAGAAAAGAAAAATTCTAACCTCTTTGAACACAGACTGAACAGTTAATTCTTATTCTTTTTAAGGAAATTATACTGGAAATGCTCTAATAAGAATGAGACTAAGATACTAACTCCTTGCTCACTAAAGGAAGAGAAGAATACAAGAGTATTTCCCACATCAACAGTTACTAGACCAAACATGCAAGCAATGCTATTTTAACTTTGTTATTAATCTTCATTAAACTGACCTATGGTCCTGATCATTTGCAAGGAAATAAAATGTCCACTGGCAAATTGATAAAAATGTTGATAATTTTATTAGGATTTTTTTTTTACTATGCTCTACATAAAATATATGTTGCTTCTTTTGCTTTGTCATGAGCTCATGTGATTCTAAATACTCTTGATTATTTCTGGGTATAAAAAGCTAAAAGATATTTCATGCCTACCACAGCTAGGAAAAGACTTGCCATGTCACTCTCATGCCACATGACTGCTCTGTTTGCCCGCCGCTGCTGCAGAGCACATTAGGCCTGAGATGCCATTTGCATCCTCACACAGCAGGGGGCTTCAGCTGCCACAGCTCCAGGTTAATCCTCACCCACCTCTTTACACAAGGAATTTGCAGAAGATGCCTTTTTTGATGCTACAGAACTGCACTCCAAAAATGCTTGACATTTTCAAATAAAATGTTGGCAATGAACTTGTCCCTTTTAAATATTTTAGGTTAAATGAGGAAATTTAAATTGTCTTTCATTTTTCTAAGGAAAGAGTTTATGATCTAATCTGATGTAAAAATCTGAGATTTTTCATCATGAGAAAGAAAAAAATAGATGGGAAAGCATGTGAAGAATGACTGATTAGATTGAATTCATTTAAAGATATATATAAAAAACTAATTATATTTTTGTTTAGAAACCTGCTTCATAAACCAATGTAGGCCTACAAAATATCAAATTAGCTCTTAGGTAAATGACTTCACAAAGTAAGAGTGCTGATATATTATGAAGAGACTTTGAACTCTATTAAAACTAATTAGACCGGCCGGGGATTTATTTAGCTCAGTGGTTTCGCCGCCTGCTGCGCAAGCGCAAGGGCCTGAGTTCAATCTCCGGTACAAAAAAATAAAATAAAATAAAACTAATTAGACCGTACATATTATTCATTCCAATTTTATTTTTATGCATCTACCCAAACGAGGATAAGAAAACTTCATAGATACTGTGTGAAAGGCCTAGGACTTACCCTAGGAAGCTTAACTTAAATTATCTTTGTGCAGTAGAGATGTATACAGTGTATATGAGACCAATATTTGCTAATAGGACAGACTTCTAACTTCATCTTCTGAGTTTTGCTTCTTTGGTTTGTGATTTTTTTTCTCTCTCTACCTCCTCAACTTTAACAACCTAATATTATAGAATAGGTGACTCTGCTGAGGAGCTGTATGAGATGTATTCAGATGAGGACCTTCTCAAACAATATCATAAAACACATGGCACCATGGTCAAATAAACTATCAGTAGGGTAGAGGTCTATGTCATAGCATTAATTCACCCCTAAATCCTTCCTAATAAATAAGTCTAACATGTTTCAATCAGCAGATATCCCACTGGTTCCTTATTGTAAAGAGAAAACTGATGTCATTAGATGTTGATCACAGGCTACTTTCAAATGCATGCTTAGGATGTCTTCCAACATTTTTGCACTTCCAGTTTGCTGTTTGAGTTAAGTAATTTTTTTCTTTATGAAAAATGACACTATCTCACTATTTAAATGCAAGACAAATAGGTTTCAAGTGTCTGATCTTCTAGTGGAGGACACAGGAAGGAGTCATCTCAGTTGAAGCTTAGCTTTGTCATATTACATACCAATAGTTGTAGAAATGGTAAAACAACAATGAAGTTTCAATATCCCAATTCAAAATTAATTAAGAAACTAATGCTTTCAGACACTTTCTTAATTACTAATTGTCTGCTGTTTAAGTTTTTAAGTCATAATTTTTGGTTCTTATGCATAGATGCCACTGCAAAGTACCTATTAATTGAAGAGGAGGAATAAATCAACTATATTCCAAGAATTTCATTCAGCATAGGAAATAAGCTAGGCATGATGGAAGTTCTTACATGTAGAGGTAAAAGAGTTGGAGAGACATGCTTTGGAGAAGTGTCAGCCTTACATTAAGTGTATGCAGATATGCGTTACAATATGTTGTCTAAAAATGTTTGACAGGGTTTATGATATATACTGAAGGCCAAATAATTTGTATATGAAACTGAGCATTAATCTGAGATCTTTCTTAGTAAATAAATTGTTATTAATCAGAATATCTTGAGACAAAAACAGGAAGCCCCCAATACTTCTGTACTCCTCTTGCATAAGATTAACTGCTAAAAAGGAGATAAGGTTCTCAACAAAATCAGGTGTCTCTGTGCATACCTATTTTTGGCAAATTTGCCCTTCCTAGGACTGTGTTTCCTACACAGGAGCCTCTCCACTTTTGTTGTGCCCCCTCAGGTATGGAAGGGGAACTGGCTTTAGCAAGAGTAAGCAACTGAATTGGATCTATTTATAGCTAAGAGAGGTCTTAGTTACAGGTGGCAAGCTTTTGAACTCCTCATTCTGAAAAACAAAAAGTCATTTCTCTAATGTGTCCCTGTCTTTCCTCTAGATTTTGTCTCTTTCTATGATGGGGATAAAAAGGAAAGATGCCCTCACCGAGTCAGATTTTGCTACTTAAGTAGCAAAAAATATAACATTCCAAGTTATATTTCAATTAGAAATATTTTATTAGAAAGACTTCTATTTTTCTATCTACTTTCCTAAAGATTCACTAAAGAAAAACTAGTAGGTGTTATACAATACAACTATGTAAACCGTTTTTTCTCTCATTTTATCAATGACTGATTTTTATCGTTGGCTTATCTCTTCACCTAATAGGTTAATAGAAATTGGAAAATTATGCTTTCTAGGAAAAGTAAAATAGGTGAAAATGCAAAACACAATTAATGAAAACACAGAAACACAGAGAAGATATGTTCAAATGAGTTTTGTGCCAAATAATGAAAATTGCAAGAGAAGGAATAATAGTACTAATAGCAAGAGGAATGAATAAAGTAATTGTTATTACTTAAATGCCTGAATACTTCTATAGATCTGATAAGGCTAAAAATAAGAAGCTACTGACTGACTCTAGTATTTGCCTAGTCATAAGTACTAGCAGACAGAGCAGACTCCCCTAGCCAAAATCAGCTGCTCACCAGTACATTCATCACCCTTCTTTCCCTGCATACAGGAAGACCTGCTAAGTATTTAATCTGTGTCCAAGAATTAAAGCCTTCCTTTCCCAGACTAACCAATACCAATAAAGCACTAAGGTAGTAAGAGAAACGTAAAATCTGAATCCCAAAGCAATGTTTTGTGTTGCACCTCAGGTAAGGAAGGCATGAGCAATTTGAGCAAGAACTGACAGTATCAACAAAGTGTGAGGTGTCTGTGGAAGCAGTGTTTGATAAATGTGAGGCAGCCATAAACATGAGAGCACAATCTAATGGTGCTTTGCTTCCTCTCCCTCTTCCTCTTTTTTTTTAAAATGCTCTTCTTTCTGTAAGTGTATTAATATGGTCTGCTTCTAAGTATACAGATATCACTGGACTTGCGCTCTTTCCCTGTCTGCTGTACAGGACGCCTATACATTTATTTATTTGGACTTGATGCTAGTGCTGGTGCTGGTTGCAGTGGTGCATTTTCTCTGCCACACTCACACTCCTTCCCAGCCTCACCTCCTTGGTTGGCTGTGAAAAGCAGCACTGTCTTAATCATTGGTTTACATACTCAATAAAACAGCCCAATGCCCCGAATGTCGGTGATGGAATTTCTCCAGGTTGAAAGAGTAAATCCTCCTCTGGGCTGAGAGAGAGGGGCCAGCAGACAGTTATTTCCGCGGAGCACTGAATAGACAATTCACAGGGAAATGTTGAAGGAAGAGAGGAGGCGACCCCCAAGTGCAGTGCATGGCCCACACGCTCTATAATAAATAATTTCCGCGCACCAGCCCAGCAGAGTGTGCAATGAACAGCCAGGGCCAGCACACACAGATTGGCAGGGGAAACACAACCCGCGCTGTCGAATTTTCATCGCAATCACCAAATTAACTGATTTCCCCACATCACACTCCCCTACCCGTCGCACGCCGGCGCTCGCGCACGGGCGCGCACACACACTCATACACACACACACACACACAGGCACGCACACACGCACAGCACAGCTGAAAAATGCAAGTTACTGAGAGGTGAACTAGGGTCTCCGGGAGGGTGTTTCAGCACGGATTAGCAGCCCAAGTAATGTGTCAGCCGCACACGGGTTACTTGCACGAGGGTCGGGACATGAAAGGTGGCAAATGGGACGAGGTGGCAGTACAAGGCAGAATGTGCTCTCTGCCTTCCCGGGGATTCTGGCACATGACATCTGAAATGTATATCCATTGTAAAATATACAAAATTACTAGAACATATTCTAGCAAATCTCTTTGTAAGATCAGTTAATTAATTCAGGAATATTCAGTCCACTACTTCTTTTACATTCATAAATATGCATAAATAAAATACGGTCCCCAGTCTATATCCCGGAAGCCGGTAAAAGAAAGGATGCATTCCAAGAACTTGCTGAAAGATGGTTCATTGACCTCATTTAAATCCTCCAAAGGCCGATTGGGTTTTGCACGCCCATGGGTCTACGTGTGTCTTACTTTCACATGCTTTTAACCCTGGGGCAAACACATCTGATCAACTTAATCTCCCCTACGAACACTCAAATGATGACAGTAGGGTTAGAGGTGGGCAAAAATTTATCAAGAAATCAAGAGTCACCTAGCTTTAAAAAATTCCATAGATCATCATTTCACGTCAGTCCTCCCTATATCTCACACTCCAGCCACATCTCTGTACTACTCTCTTCAAAGCAACAATCTTCCGCCTTACAGCTCCTGCCCACCCAGCCCTAGCACGCCGCCTCTCCCTCCTCTACCACCCAAGTGTCCTCTTTCCATTCACTCTTACACCATGCATAGCCATTTATCTCACTATCAGCATCCTTTTCCTATTCCACAGGGCCCCTCCCTCCCCCTTCCAAAAGAGGAGAAAAGTGAGCCCGATTCCCGAGTCACTCAGCATCCAAACCCAGTGATTTGCATAATAACAGCGTTCTGTGCAGTTCCTCTCCACTGCGGTCACAGGGGTTCTCACATTTCACGTGAAAGGATAATATTAATTACGGAAAGAAGCGGCAGAGAGGATGGAGAGAGCGACAATCCCTGAGCAGTAAAGTAACTGCTAGAGAGCATGTATTTCTTTGCTTAAAGAAAAATGAAAACGATACAGACTGAATAATAAAAAGTCGATGCGATGATAAAGTGGGTTTGGGTCTTTAAATTTTTCCCTTCTTCTTTTTATTTCTTGATTCATTCATTCCTTTCTTTCTCACACCACCAATCCCCAAATCACAGGCAGAATCTCCCCTCTCTTCTTAGGTGAATGACAATCTCACAACACCACACCCCCCCCCCCCCCGGGATGTTATTGCAATGCACACGGTGCTGCCTCTGCTGCTATTCTCGCCTCTCGGTAGCTCGCTCCCAGGGTCGCTCACACTTTTTAAAGACACACGGGTCTCATGGTGGTGGGAAGAAGGGGAAAGGGAAAGGCGACTCGCCCCGGGGGAGGTTAAAGAGACGACAGGAGATGGAAAGGGTCGGTCGAGACCGTGATGTGGGAGGTGGCTGTGGGGGCTGGTGGGAGGATGCAACGTTGCGAGAGGCACAAGTTGCCAGCCAAAAGGCGTGGGAGGGAGGCTGCTGGCCCGGATGGAGTGAGCCGGGCAGCTCAGGTGAATGAAAAGGCGAAAGGTGCCGCGCGAGGGGCTGCAGCCGGGGAGCAGGGCTGAGGCACCGCGGCACCCGAGGGGCTGGTGCAAACTGCCGCTGCCCCCTGCCGCACCGGGGAGTAGGGGGAGGGGGTGGAAGTCGCTGGGGACCCGGAGACTGGCGGGGGAGAGTGGAAATGTGGGGTGGAACGGGGACGGCGGGGAATGGGCGTGAAGTTGCTGCTCCCCGCGGCGGGGCGGGGATTACCTTGTAACAGGAGCCCGCAGACGCTGTAGAAGCGGAGCACGGCGCTGCGTTTCCAAATCATGGTCCCTTCTCTAGAGGTCTGGGGAAGGAACGAGGGGGCAAGCGGATGCTGGTGCGCGGAGCACGCGAGTGCAGGGCTCCGCCGGCGTCCTCCTCCCGGCTCCCGCAGGACCCGGGGTCTCCGCCGCTGCGGTGCTCGAACCCGCGACGCGGATCGGCGGCGGCGGCGGCAGAAGAAGCGGCAGCGGCAAAGCACCCGCAGAATGGGGTTTCGGGGGGCGAAATAGTTTTTTCTTCTCCTCCTCTTCCTCGCGGTGGTGCAGCCGCGACAGCCGCTCAACCCAGGCACGGGTTTGAAGCTCGCCTTCCTCCAGGCGCGCACCGCAAGTCCCAGCGCCCGCCAAGGCTCTCCGAGCAGGTGGTGCAAGGGTGCCGGGGTGTCGGGGAGGTGCAGGCGGGGGCTGCAAGGAGTGGGGAGGTCACGGCGGGGAGGGGTCGGGGGCGAGGGAGCAAGCAAGCAGCACCGCCGCCTGCGTTCGGGGCGCCTGGGGTCCTGGGAGAAGGGACAGCAGCGCTGGCAGCAGCTCTAGCGGCGGCGGCGGCTCCCGGATGCTCGGGCTGCAGCAGCGGCGGCGGCGGCGACGGCGACGGCAGCAGCGGCGGCGGCAGCTCTACCGAGCACCAGACACAAGGGCAAGCTCAGCGCCGCGGAGGCCCCGCCCCCACCCTGGCCAGGGATAGACACCGCCCCCCGGCCAATGGCAACACATCCGCCCACCGGGCTTGGCCAATGAGAGCAAAGGAAGGGAGGAGACAAGCGCCGGGAAAAACAAACAGGCTTCTCAAGGACCCTTCGGGCAGGAAGAACTGAAGCCCCCTTTCACACACTCTCAGCCGGCCTCACCTCCTTAGAGACTTCTGGCCCTAAGTGACTGGGACAATTGCCTACTTCCTTAATCAGTGCCGCGCACACGGGAAGGGTTCAGCCAATCGCCAGTGCGAGGGGCGGGGTTAGCCCTGTCCCCAGCAGGTTCTGGAATCCGTGTGCCTGGGCTGGGTCCTGGCTGCGAAGTTCTTGTGTGCATTTGGACTCAGCGCAGATGGCGGCTGCCCCTGCCCACTCACCAGCTGCGGTTGCAATCTCTGACGCTCCCAGCAGCAAAAGGGAAAGATTGCAGAGGGCGTGGGAGAAGCTAAGTATAGGGAGCCGAACACCTACCTGCCTACAAGAACTTGTGTGGCAAAGTTAGCAGCGAAGAAAATTAATTTGTTGAAAATTAATTGGTTGTTACTCTTTGGAATTATGACAGGCTTGGTACGCATCTCGGCAGAACCTGGTGGGTGAAAGTATAGGTCCTGGGACCAGGTATACCCTGGTTCAAATCTCACAGCTGTCACTTGTTGCTTAATGTTTGATGATGTATTTGAACGTTTAAATCTGAAGCCTCCTCAGCTGCAAGACAAGGATAATAATAGAGCTTAACTCTTACAGTTAGAAAGATTAAATGAGAAGGCAAACATGTAAGTGCAAGGCCGTGCCATGTGTAAGTGTGTTATAAATGGTATCTCTAGCTGTGAAGTGGGATTTTTCTAATTTTGGATAGCAGGAAATTTTAGCAAGCTTTTTTAAAAAAGTTTTAACAAATTCTGAGGAAGGAATACAAGCAGAGCTGTACTTTCTTCATGGATGCAACCAAAAATGAAAGAAAGACCCTCAAAAATCTGCAAAGAACCACCACTATAAATCAGCACCCTGAAATGTGTACTTTAGAAGAGGAGATGTAAATGAGCATGACATAAATTAATCAGAAATTGTGTTTCTAAATGAGCTTACTTCCCAGGTTTTTTCTTATGACCAGTTCTTAATTGGACCAAATTAGCAGATGATGGACTAGTTCAGTAGTGTTAAATCAGTCACACCATAAATAAAGTCTGCTTTGTTTGAAAAACCACACAATGGAAACCTGCAAGCAAAAAGACAGAAGGAAAGATGAGAAGCAAAATCAATATTGATGCCCTTCACTCTTTCCCACTCCTAGCTTACTTTGCCACAACCTTTTACAAATTCAACCCTTGCCTTTTAACTAATGACCCATTCATTTCTCTGTCCACCTTTCTCCCCAGGTTCTCAAAATTAAGGTGCAAAATGTCCACAATAAAACTGCAAGCAGGCTCTAAAAGAGGATGTGTGAATAACATTGTAGGAAGTAGTTGCCTACTGTGTTTTAGCTGTTAGGAAAGTCAGAAAGTCCAATAATACTTCTACCATTTAAACCCCTGTGTGCATCAAAAGATGGTGATCTAATATTATTGACTCTTGCTTAGTTTTTATGTCAAGGAGAATATAATAAATGGAAATGCCAAAAACTAGTGTTTCTTTCTTGAAGGGGTGTTTTGGATTCCTGGGTCCTAGTGCATATTCTGCTTCTAGCTGTATTACCTTGGGAATGTATTTGACTCCCCTAACCTTCAGTATCCTGATGTATATTAGGAAGCAGAATTTGAACACTTCTAAAGTCCTCATGAGCTAAAAAAAGAAAAAGAAAGAAAAAAAAAGAAAAACGCTATTCTAAGACTTTTATACAAGAAAATACCTCTTTTGAACATGAATATTTCAGCATCTGTGATAAATACTCTGAAACATCATGTTTTGGTTCTTGCTGATAACTGATAGATCACATACCATTTCTAAACTACACTCTAACCTTGCTACTCAATACATGGTCCTCAGAGCAGCAGCAGCAGCAGCAGCAGCAGCAGCAGCAGCAGCACTTAAAAATTTGTTAGAACTGCAGTCTCAGGCCCTACATTGGCCCACTAAAAGAATCTTCACTGCAACAAGATTCTGCACCAAAGTTTGATAAGTATTGAATGCCAAAACAATTTTGCCACTTACTTCCAACATCCAAGGGGAATTTCAGTACTTACAAAATGAGGATAATCAAAATTTCAGGGGATTTTTGATACATTACTGTGAAAAATAAGGGTACCCAGGGATCTGCTCCTTAATACACAAACAATTCTTGTAAACTATAAAACAAAATGGTTAATTTAACTAGTAGTTTTAAGAAAAGGTTGAAGTCTTGATTATTGTGAGAGTCATACAAGTTCCTATGAGTAGAGCCCTCCTTAGCCCACAAACCCAGAGGGCTTGAAGAGAAAGCTTTCACTTACTCCATTTCTGGGGGAAAACACCAAAACATGAGTTCTGTTCATTTGGACAATAATATTATCTTCATGTAAGAAAAATAAATAAGTTCTATTTTCTAAGTAATCTATTCTTAGGTGATGTTAATTAATTTTAAAATATCAAATATTCAGTGGTGACAAGAGCTTTCAATATTTTTAGAAAAAATAAAACTTGTGAAAATACAGATGTGTCATTGTGTAAATAGATTCATGTCTGAGACTCAATAATTCTTAGAATAGATTAATATTTTTAAATCAGTTAATAGATTGAAGGCCATTATTGTCAACAGGTACAGTATCATTGTGATAGTTAATGTACAAATTGTCTGACCTTTTTTGAATCATCAATGAATTGACTTCATAAATTGCCAAAAGATGGCATCTATCTCTGCATCCCTATATGCAATAGGCTTAAATACTAAGCCTGCTTGGAAATTTTACCTTCCCCTCCTTATAATTAATCTCTGCATTTTCTTTCACTTCATGGGAGAAAACATTTCTTAATATTTAATTTAATGTTTTAACATACATTGAAAAGGAGAAAAATTAATGTTTTAAATGCAAGCCATTCATTTAGCATGCTCTTTGTTAGATAAAGATAGTTCTTAATTTTTCTCTACCTTGAATATGATGTCCCTCTTCATTTATACTACAACAAAATAGGATTGTGGCTCCTCCCCATCTCAACTGAATCACAGGTATAACAATTCTAACAGAGTAACCACAAACTAGGCTTAGCTTGTATTTCTATAGCATTTTGAAAGAATTGGGACTTATCATCCTTGTAATGTTTGTGTCTTTTTCCCTACTGGGAGCAAAATAAATTGTTACAAATTTAATTATGGTAAAAGTTATTAAAATTAACATGAAAAAACTATTAGCTGTCCCTTTGTATCCATGGATAAATATTCTGAGATTTTGTGACTTGGCTAGTCAAAACATTTTATTTTTCTTTCAAAATATTAAATTTGGGTGAAACATTAAAATGTTTTAAAATATACAATCATTATT
>NW_004624789.1:1195842-1229803 GCF_000247695.1 Heterocephalus glaber | reverse complement strand
CCTGCCTTGAAAGCACAAGGTCCTGAGTTTGATCCCCGGTACCAAAAAAAAAAAAAAAAATTGTAACTTATTTCCTGAACTCTTTACTGTTATTTCCTTTATATTATGTAAAGTCAGGTTCTCCCCACAGTCCATTTCTCCCTATAAAGAAGCAAAGAAGGACAAGAAACATCTAGCTTACTCCATACTTACACCGAGCAGTTCCAAAAAATAAAGATCTATTTTTTTCAGGAACAAGAGTCCTGAAGTAATTTAGAAACAGCTTCTCTGATCTTTTGCCCATCTTTCAATCACTCACTGGTCAGACTGGCCAGAGACAGTGGCTGTGAGAATTTTTAATTAAATTAACCCAGCAGATAAGGAGGGGGCAATCTCTAAAAGGGAAAGAGGCTGGACAGACAAAATGTAACAGATGTTTTCCACAGAATACAATGAAACGATAGAGTATGATTTGAAGAAGATTTATATTGACAAGAATGTTGTTAATTGGAATAAAGTGGCAATGTCAGTCCTTAGCACTTCACAGAACACAATGAGGTCTCAATAAATAGTTACTGGGCTGAGAAACATACTGCACTAATAAAGTTCTCACTAGTGGTAAAATAGAGAAAAGGATTGTCCTCAGGTTTTTATAGAGCAAAGTATTTCTTCTCTGCTTTTCTATGATCGTTCATAATACAATGTATCTAAGTGTCATATCAGCTTTTGAAAGTTAGCAAGTTTTCAGTGCTGAGTAATATCCAGCTTTTTTCCTCATAATTTTCACTTAAAAAAACTTGACTTATTCCTGAACTTATTGCATGCATGGTTAGTTATTTGCCCCCCATGTACCTCACTGCATCTGTCCCCCTGTACTGTTTTTAATAGATGACTTCTCTAATATGTTTGGGCTTCTCTAGTTCTGGGTTTCTAAGATGAAAGCAACTTGACAAAAAGTCATATTGAATGTGTTCTTGGTTTTTTCAATCCAAATCTTTATTACATGCACACACATGCACACACACCAACACACATAAATAATGAATTCCAATCTTGAACCACACTATTTAGTACTCCAAAACATTTAATGTTTCTAAGAATTTGAACACCGACTTAGAGTTTCTGGCATGCCCTTTACATTGTACAGGTTACTTGTACAGAAAATAGCTCAGAAGGAAGAGAAGATATATTCTACACCTACAGAGTGCCATTGGTAAGCTTATAGAATGACCCAGAATATGAAATCTACATCATAGAAAAGGAGATTCAGATCTAAAGACCTAAAGAGAAGCTCTGAGAAATGTAAAAAAAAAAAAAAAGAAAAGAAATTTTCAGAATTCAATACTCTGAAATATATAAAAAAATAAATATATGAAACCCAAAAGCTCAGAACTTGATATTGAAACTACATAAATAAATTTTATGTGTGGATTTCTAGTTGGCTTCCTGCTCAGAGAAAAAAAAAATAGAATTTTGAAGATTTTAGGCCCTCAGTGGGTCACATAGTTTGGAATCCACCAAATTTTAAAGCCATGCTTCAGTTTTAATTGTGATGATTTGTTTTGTGCTCTATTGTGTTTGAGCTGAATGAATGTATTGGGATTATTTTAACCAATTACCTTCATAGAATGACACAATACATACATAAAAAGGTTAATGACTTGTCTAAGGTCACCATGCATGTTAAACAGAAAGAGAATAATAGAACAAAATGTTCCTTGATGCGTAGCCTAGTGCTAAAGATGGCATGTTTCCACAGCAGCACCGTCCTGTTGGGTATTGTTCATTCAAAGGATAATTTGGACAAAAATGGTGAATTACTTTCCCCAAAAAATATCTCTGTCATATGAAACCTACCTGGAAATGGAAAGATGATACATAGGTTACACCAATATATTTAGACTGTTTCTAAAATTATTCAGCCTAAAAAATCTCACTTATAATTAATTTGAATGAATATCTCAGCAAGTGGCATCATAAGATGAAGTCATGCAGATCTTTCATGTTGGTAATGAGTTAGGAACTAGTTATTCAGTAAATACTTATGGAGAAAGTAAAAGAAGCACAATATTTATTGTGAAATTTTTTATATGAGGTATTTCATAGAATCACATTTTATTTCTCAACCTGTGTATTCATTGTCACTACTATTTTACAAACAAAGAATCTGAACTAAAAACATTTAAATATCTTGATCAAGTTTTAAAGGCAGTAATATCTCAACAATTGTTTTTCAAAACTGGGGGTATCTCCATTATTTTTTTCTCTTTTAGTAAGAGAAAGCAAAGACATATATAAGATAATTTTTACTACAAAATGTGTTTTATTCCATATACCTGGAGATTACAGTGTGGAAATTCTACTGGGAAAGAAATCAGAAACTTGGTCAAATTCATATTCTCAAATAATAATGATAAAAATAATAATAATAACTATCGAATCTTTGTAGAGAAAAATAAATGGGAAAGTTAGAATAGAAGTTGCTGGAGCACTAGACCAATAGTTTGCCTCAGAATGAATTAAAATGTCTGTATATCCATTCTATAAAATGAAAACCAGCACTATTTTTGAAAAATTTCTTAGATGTCTCTCAAGACTTTCTAAGAAAAAGTTTCCACAGGTCTTTCATGTAAAAGGTTTCTGTACTTAAAACATATTTACAGAAATGGCATTATCAAATATCATTTGAAAATGTCAATGCCTTTCCTTAGGCACACAAGGCTTCTATATTTTTCATTTTCCCACTTGTCCTCCTATTATTTCTATAGTACATATTATCCTTCTAACTCATAAACTAGGTTCCATGCTTTCATTATTGGTCTGCATTCCAAAAGCCCTGGAGGGATTTTATCCCTACCACATACTCTACTTTGTGTCATTTATAAAGAAAAGAAACTAAAATTTTCTTGCTCCTATAGACTTTGGAAACATCATTCAATAACAATTTTAAAAGTCTTTATGTTTTAAATAATTATCTAAACATTTGACAAATAACATATTTGACCAAATTTTTTTTTTTAACTTGGTAGTTCTAACCAGTTATTCTATGGAGATAGTCACCTTTCTGTTTTCAACATGAATAAAAACACCACTAGTCAATATAACTATTATATAAAATCATGTTCAATAGTATATAGTTTATTTTATTTTGTATTTCCCACATAGGTATAATTCTGCCTAAGACTGATCACATCATTCTATACTTTCTGAAATACACTGATTTAAATGAGAGTGAATCTTGCCCTCAGCTACCATGTGTTTTTGAAAAAAACAGCCTGTAGCTAATGTTGCCTTTTCTGCTGGCTTTACAGGTAGGAGGAATTGTAAAATTATGACTGATTTTCAGGAACCTAGCCACAATGGTTTTCATTGTCAAAATTTATTTGTGTTTGCATTTTTAAAGAGGAATAACAAATAATTCTTTCAATCATCATTTGAGTTCTGAAATTTTGAAAAGGAAGACAAAAAATAAGATATTGCAAGCCAAAATATCCAGCATTATACCACACGATGATAAGTCAAAGCATTTAGGTCAGTTAGGGAGCCTACTACTTGAGCCTCAGCTTTACAAAATACCATCTATGCCATCAAAGGCACTTCTGCATTGGCAGGTTAGTCTATCCAAGAGGAGACTGCAGAGGTGGTAAGAGAAGTAATGGTCAGCTTGCAGGAGACTTGAGAAACTGAAAATAAAACCTTCAACAACAACAACAAAGGTAAAAAACAAAAAAATAATAAAAATAAATAAATAAATAAATAAAAAACTCCAAAAACAAAACAAAAAAAGGGCCGGGGATTTAGCTCAGTGGTTTTGCTGCCTGCTGTGCAAGCGCAAGGACTCAAGTTCGATCCCTGATACCAAAAACAAACAAACAAACAAAAAAAAAAACCCCAAAACAACAACAAAGTTCTTTTCCTTGTGAGTATTTTACTTCCAAGATAAAAAGGGAGAAGTAAATTATGTCAAAATATTATGCCAAATAACCAATCAGATAGTCCTGACATCTCCCTGGACATAGAGGCCCCGAGTTGTTTAGCAATCAGAGCTCCTGCATTGGAAGGGGTTGCACTGTTCCTACTGTCACCTAAAATGCCACAGTTGTGTTCTCTGATTTTATTATTGCTGTTCTTTCAACTCAGTATGTTTCACCATTAAATCTATACCCAAGGAGGGTCCTGGCTAATTCCTTTGGAGAGAAGATTCACAGTCATTCTGGACAGTTCTGTTCCCACCTTCATGGTGCTGGTCTCTCTATCCCAACCATTACAATTTTGTTATTCTACTGGGAGCACTAAAAGGTGCAAACAGATCAAGACAGAACACTAATCACATCAAATCTGTCTTTACTATTCTAAGTCTACATAGTTGTTCCTTCTATTTCCCATTACAATACTGTGTATCACTTAGTGCAGCAAAGCTCTCTAAGCCCCACCATGAAATTGAAGGAAACATCCTCCGAAAACAAAATAAATAAAAACAGTGCAAGAAAATGCTAGTAACAAACAGATGCCCCAAATTTAAATATAATCTCCCTTTAATTATGAATTTCAAAAGAATGAGTTACAACATTTAAATACTTTTACAAATTAAAATCCTAAAATATTTCAAAACCAAAGGAAATGGAAGTTTGAAATGCAATTCTCTTTCTCTTGCAATATCATGTTTCCAACAGATTGATTGTTATAGTTTGGGTCTAGATGTCCCCACCAAAGTCTCATGTGGTCTTTTTTGAAGGTAGCTAAATCTAGAGTATGTGATGTAGGATTAAGGGGTATGATTACTAAACCACACAGCACTTGAGTGAATAGTTTGGCACCACCCTAATTCCGGTAATCTGAATAAGATAAAAGGAGCAGAAAGATGCTGTAAACTCCTGTTACCTTTGCTACCTTGTGCGTACCATGTTGTTTCTCCTCTGCAATGCCTATTTGCCATCCCTGCCTTGGAGCCACCAGATTATGGACTGAAACCCCGACAAACTGTGAGCTAAATAAACCCTTTCCAAACTTTAACTTTTGGTGCCGAGTATTTTGTCTCAGCATGAGAGAAGAGTAACTAACACATTAATGTAAAATTTCACCCTCACCAACCACATATTCTGTTCGGTTTCAGGTAGATGGTTCTTAATACCTAGGTTTTCTTCCTTCAGTAGCGATATCAAGAAATTTCTCTAATGGGAATGGTGCGGTTCTTTGGATCTCTCAGGTTGAACTAGCTCAATGACATCTCTAGTGTGGGTTCCTTTTTTATTTCCTACAGTTAATAGTATGCATAAAATGTCACGACAATAATGGACCTAAGCCTACAACATGTAGACAAAAAGCTGTCTACCACATCAGAATAGTTTATCATTGGCAAAATTTGTCCTCCAAATTCTTTTATCATGGTGTGATGGACCATAGTAGAGGTTCACTGTTAAGAAAGTAAGTGAGGGAATGTAGTTAATGTTGAATTTAGTTCCCCCCAAATGGGAGATCACTCATTTTCTGCCCTGTTGCCTAAATCTTCTGCATGTAAACTCCCTCCTATTAACTTAATTATGGAGCACTAATAAATACATTAATTAGTATTTCCTTTTTCATCACTACATTTCTGGCATTCCAATGTTGACTCTAGTACAAGGTCCATCTGGTAAGATAGAGTTTACAGTCTCACACGAACATGTATTTTCATTTCTTAGCCATTTCTACTACTTCTTACACTATAGTACTTTAGGCCTAAGGAACCTTTTTCCTAGAAAATGTTTGCCATTCGACTTTACATTCAGCTCAAAGGCAATCTTGTGTATCTCAAGCTAAGCCTGTTGTTTCTGAACCCATGTTCCTAGTGGCTCAGTGAAACTCCACATGTAAACCAGGTGTGATGGGTGCACTCCCACAATCCTGGAAATCTGGGTGACTCAGACAGGTGGATCACAAGTTTCAACCCAGCTTGGGTAATTTAATGACTTAGTGAGACCTTGTCTGAAAAACTGAATAAGGAAAAAAGAAAAAAGAAAAAAGAAAAAAGAAGCGGCCTGGGATGTAGTTCAGTGTGAAGGCCCTGGGTTCAATCCCCAGCATTGCCAAAATAAAATAAAATAATAGCCATAGTCCTTGCATTAATATTTTCAATTTTGAATATCATTTCTTCTTACACTGATATGCTAAGTGTCTGGTGTTCGTGACTCTCCTTTTGTTTTTTAAGTATTTTCTTCATGAACTTACCTTATTTGTCCATTCTAGAATGCTCAACTGAAGCTGAGGAGCCTATCCACTATTACCTTAAAGTCTGGAATTCAGAATTTAAAGCTAGAACCTCCATACTGTTGCTAGCACAAATGTAACACAGCTGCAGTTTTAAAGCAGTAAAGATTATTCTGCCAACCAATGTCTAAATGGCCTGTGAAGACACTCTTTTCTCAGTAATTGTATGTTTGCCTCAGCTGTGCCTGCTTACTAAGGCCTCTGTGATTTCCCAGCATCTGCCAAGGCATCTGCTAAGCCCTTGTCTGCCAGCACATATACTCTAAGTGAAGTTCAAGATCAAGATGCAGCAGCCTGCATTGTAAAATTCCCCATGTTTGGCCAAGGCCACCCATGCCTTTTACTGAGGCCTATTCAAATAGTGGCTTTACTTATGCTAATCTTGCCATGGAGCTGGCATCTGCCAAGAAGCCTGGATGCTGAAGTCTGTTGTCCACTGAGCACAGTTAAAAGCCAACAGTATCACTGTGAACACGTAATATGCCCAATGTGATCTTCTGTGCATATTAAGGTCAAAATGAGCTAAAGCACTAAACTCAGAGCCACTTGTACTATTCCCATAAAATCCTCTGCTTTGTACATTTCCTCCTAATTGTCTTTTGTTTTGTATCGTAGTTCTTCAATTCCAAACCTATTCTGCTGGTTTTTGAGTGACTCAATATTTATGACTATATTTCTTAGCTTGGATTCTGAACAAATTTAGAAATTTACATTTAGAAAGTTATGCATTTAGAAACAATAATGGTAACTTCAAGACTAGTGACATATAGGTTGAGGGAAATAGCTTGAGTATGTGTGTGTCTGTGTAGAGGACAATATGATCAGCTGCTACCCAATACATGGAAAAGAAAAACCTTGCTACATTTCCATTCAGAACAAAAAAAGCTTTGAGACCACTGAGTATGACCAAATTATGCTCCTTAAATTCCACTAAGGAGTGGGTAAAAGGGATGGAAAATGACAGAAGTGTTACCATAATTGAGATCTTGTAACAGCAAGGAAACACCTGCAATGAAGTAGAAATTATATACTGAAAAAAAGCTATAAATATTTTTTTGGAATATAGACATATATTCCCACTTAAAGTATTGTGCGATATGTAGTAGTTATTTTCCCAGATTAGCTTATGTTATCTATTTTAAGTAAAAAATGTACCTGTAGCACAAAATTGTAATGAAAGTATCAGAGTAACCAACTGTCATATACAAGAATCTTATTTTAGAATATATAATGCATTGTAAACTAGTTTTTGATACCACAATACTGATTTTTTTTATAATGGCTCTAACATAAGAATGATGATATGTCAAGCTTCTAGAAAGCATTCATGGGACTTATTCCTGAGAGCTGACTCTCTTATAAATGGAATGGGGCATTGGTGAGATGAGGGTAGAGGTCAGTGGCTCAGATTCTCTAGAAATGATTAGTGTTTGGGATAGGGAATAAACTGATCAGGTTACATATAGAGATTTTAATAGAGAAATAAATATGTTTACCTCTGAGTTTATATCATTTTGGTGTTCTCTTTCATATCCTCTCCTGGACTTGTTTTAAGCCTTCTGATATCAGCATCATAGTGAGTGGTTGTTATTGACTCAATTTTTCTCCTCCCATGATTTCAAGGTTTGAAATATGAACCCCTAAACTGATCATATCAGGAGATAAGATTATATAGTTTATGGATGAAACCTTCTTAAAAGGTTTCATAAAATCCTATCTTGTTCACCTCTTCCACCATGAGATGTCCTAACAGGAAGATATCATCTATGATCTGAAGAAAGGCCTTTCCTAGACACTAAATGTGTTATTGCCTTGATCTTGGACTTTCTAGCTTCTAGAACTGTGAGAAATAAATTTTTGTTGTTCATAAGCATCCAGATTATGGTATTTAGTTGTAGTAGCCAGAATGTACTCAAATAGTGGTAGAGAATGAAGAATCAGTAGGACCTTGATGCTAAAAACTTGAATATTTGTCTCCACTATATCTCCTATTTAAGAAAATTTATGAAAGTATTGAATATCTGATGGTAAAAGAGAAGGAAAAAACACGAAAGGCATTTATCCAGTAGTTCCGTCATCTTTTTCTGCTACCACTATTTTGGAAATTAATCACCACATTGGAGAAGTATAGTTAATAATGTCTTCAACATGAAGGGAATATAAGATGGAGGAATTTCTAACACAAAAAGGGAGTTCTTAGGGCTATTTTATTGGACAGTCCATTCACTTGCCAGATACAGGGATGTTAAGGCTGTAATAAACTATTTCCATTAAATTGTACTTTATAGCATTAAATTTTCATATTGGAAGATCTCATACAAAAAATATTATATTTCTTCAGACTATTTCAAAGGAAGAATTTTACAGCAGCCAATACAGTAATTACATCAGATTGGCATTCTTGCAACAGCTTTTATACTTTTTATGGTATTTCCAGGTGTTTTGCAAGTTGATTAGTACTTTATATTATTTTTTAAAATAAAAGCAGAAAAATCAAACACTCTATCACTTAAATTCTGAGTTTTCTAAATTTTTACTTAACTACAGCATTGTATGGCACTTTGATTAAAATGCATTTATAAAATAATCTTTAATTACAAACATTTTTATGAGTAAAAATCTGAGTCTATTTCCATGATTCTGTCACATAGAATTTCCTGAAATGAATAGGGAAAGGAAAGCCATTTAGTCAATATGATTGATAGGTAGTATCTTAAATTTACAAAAATCATATATGTATGACTAAAAAATAACATGTTGACTTTTATCTTTAGATTTGGAGTTAAGTTTAACATTGGGTTCACACTTGTCAGTATTCGTTAAATACAGGGCATGGGAAAATATATGAATTCAAAAAATGAATAGGAATAATAATGAATATGAATTCAAATAATAATGAATTCAAATAATATGAATTCAATAATATGAATATGAATATTATGAATTCAGAAAATATAACATAGTTACAGGGATAAATGTTATATCTATCAGAAATTATGATACAGTGGTTTCTGTTTTATGTTCACTTGGAATGTGCAAGAATGCTCTCACTTGTATTTTGTGAGTCAAAATATATATTGTTTATGTCAAAATGAAAATTAATTTCAATTATAATTATTCTCATTTTGAAAGAATATATCAGAACTTAAACAACACCTCCTTTCATGCAGTCACACTCATATGCAATCTTCCCCCTGCCCTGTATGCAAAATATAACCCAAGTGCAATCAGTTCCTTCATTAAAATAATAATTTTTAAAGTAATCTAAGCTGTTTTGCTGAATCTTGAGTTTATTTTACAATGTTTTCTTTGTAAAGTTCTTAAATTTGTGTTGACATTTATTTCTATATAGCTTCCATTAAGCTTTTACTTTTTGTTTATAAGCACTGGATTAGGGAAAAAATGACTTTCTTTAAATTGTTAATCTTTAATGATCATTATTCTCATTTCAAAGTCGTAACATTTTGGAGCACATAGCTTTTTAGAGAGCTTTGCCATATTGCAATTTGTTTTATCAGAAATTTCTTCAACTTTTATTTTCTCAATTATTCTCTTTGAAATTAAAGAACTACATAATTGTATCTTCATGTCTTTAAAATAGCACTTAGCACATTTGTAAAAATTTACAAACATTTCCTACATTTCTACTTACTATTTTATTAAAGTTACCTAATCTTAAATTATTATTTTTCTTCCTGCTTTCTTTAGCTAGTCTAACAACCAATTCTGTTTTTTTACAACTGATACATGCTCTATCTCACATTCCTTGCGTGCACTGGACTTAGGCATAGTCTATATTTATCTCTATATAATTTGTGTTGTTTTTTACCTCTATTCCTGGCACACTGTCTTCTGCATGGCTGGTAATCTAACTCTGAACTTTATTTACTCTATTAAATTAATATTCTAAAGTTTTCAAGCACTTTCTCTGGCCTTCCATCTGTGATATTGTATAGTGTATCTAACATCTTCATCATTAGTTTCTGAAACTTCCTTTATTGCTAATATTCTTTTGTCACAGTTCTTGGCCCTTAACTTGATTGTGTGAGGAGATACTTGCATTACTATCACATACCTATGTTCTTGTTAGGTATCTTTAGAGAATCTTGAGGAACTCAGTTTCTATCTTACCAATCAATAAATTCTAGTTCAAATATTTTTATTGATAGCTTCTTCAGAGAGAATATACAGTATTTAGAAAATTCTGAGGATAATAATGACAATACTAAGTAAAAAATACCTGCCACTGAAACATTGTATTTTGGTTAACAAGTCAATTGTGATAAAAAAGTGATAATGATTTAGAAATTTGAAGTACCTCAAAGTCTAGAATTTTACATGTATTATTTGAAAAGAAAGCAAACACTTAATATATGTGTTAATTATGCTTTAAAAACAAACATGTTGATTTTGTAATACTACAGAAATTTTCAAATTCCTATTCAGATAGGCAAGCTAGAAATAATATCCTGCGTGTTTTAAACATCATCATTTTAACTAAGCTTATACAAACTCTTGATTAATCTATAAGTATCTTTACATTTCCCTTGTTGTTTGCAGTTAATTTAGAACTCAAACATTTCTTCGTTTTTTTCAGCCTCTTTTCTTAATTAGGCTTTCAACCATATCCACCTACTGTATTTCTTAGGACATTTATATAAAAGATATTTCACATAAATGCTTAAATTCACATCAGCGTATAGTGCAACCCAGATGTGCTTTACTAGTGTCTTTTCTACTCAAAGTTTACTTCACATCTCTACTAGCTTCCTGGTGATTATAACCAAAAATGTTCTTCCTATGAAACATGATTTATGTTTTCCATGTCAGATATTTTAGAAGATCTATTTCAATACGTTATCAATTGCAAAAGCATTAAATTACCAAGACACATTCAGTTACCAAGGAGTCTGAGTGGTACTCTACATTCCTAAGATGCTCTGCCTTTTAAATTCTGTGTCATTTTCACTGGAGAGTTAGAGATAAACAAGAGTTTTCTACACACATCATTCCCATACCTTTGCAATTTGGGAGCTCACATATCCAGATTTTATGGTATAATATGGATTCTACTACTTACTTTAACAAGAAAGTTTGCTTCAGCTCAGTGTCAGGGGGCCTTAGGAGCATCCTCAAGTTAAATATAATTTGCCAAAGGTCTCTTAGGGCTCAGAGGTCACTGGATTCCAAATTATGATTTATTATAGCAAATGGATGAATAAAAATTTATCAAAGGAAATGATACAAGGGCTAAAAGTGTGGAGGAAACTATATGCAAATGTTTCAAAATTCTAGCATACAGCAAAATTTTCCAGAAATGATGTGTGAGGAACTTGTAAACTATTGTCTACCAGGAAATCTTTTCTAAGCCTAGGACCTAGTGTTTTTATTGCCAGTCCTATGTGTGGACAGAGTCCCTGCTCAAAGACCAGTTACAAATAGCGGCAGGAAAGGAAACTATATAACATTGCTTGCATGTACTCTCTGGACAAAATAATGTGGCATGCATAGCCATGTGAAATACCATTACCAGTTTGAACCTATGCTTTTATAAAAGTTTTTTGTAGTATAATTATTTTCCTGTAATTTGCTCATTTAAATTATGCAATTCAATATTTTGTTCTATTCATAGACATAGGTACACTGCACAATTTAGAATATTTTTATTACTTCAAAAAGAAATGTGTATTTTTTTTTTAGCTATCATAATCTCATATCCTCTCTCAAGTGCCAAGAAACTATAAGTTTACTTTCTCTTTCCATGCGTTTGCTCATTCTGGACATTTTATACAATGAAATCATGTGGTATGTGTCTTTTTGAAAGTCTTCTTTTTTTATTAAGTTCTTTTATTGGTACATTGTAGGTATACAACACAATTACATTTCTCATTGGGAATTGTACCTTTACATAATGCATTGTGGTTCTTATTTTTTCTCCATTCCTAGCCCTCCCTTCATGCCCTCCACCCTTCCCTATTTACAAAGACTTTATTTCCATTTTTTCTATTTCTCATCATTTTTCCTTTCCCTTCTTTTCTTTCCCCTGCCCCTCCCACTACTCCTAACCCTTTGGCCCTTTTCTTCCTATTTTACATTTATAGCTAAGTGGATGCACATTGGGGCTATACTCTTAGGTGAAATAAATAGGACATACATGAATAAATAGCGAATGGTTTCTCTGGTGTGAGAAACTAAAAGTGTAAATAAGGACTGAATGTATGACAGGTAATGTGAAATAGGAAGAAAAGGGGCAAAGAGGAAGGAAGTGGGAGGGCTAGGGGAAAGGATAGAAAGGAATGGGATTAATATGAGAAAACGGAAGAATAGGAACAAAATCTTTGTAAATAGGGAGGAGTGGAGGGGTTGAAAGGAGGGCTGGGCAAGGGTGAAAAATAAGAACCAAGAGAGACTATGTGAAGGTGCAAATTTCCAATGATGAATGTCATTATATTGAATGTCTTCTTTCAGTCAATGGTTTCAAGTTTCTTTTTTTTAGGAGCATTAAGTTTTTTGGAACATTTTAGGTATACAATACAGTTACATTCATTAATGGGATCTTGTACCTATACATGATGTATCTTGGTTCTTATTTTTTCCCCATTTCCCTGGCCTCCCTTCACCCCCACTACCCTTCCCTATTTACAAAGACTTTGTTTCCATTTATTTCCCTTTTCTCATGTTTTTTCTTTTCCCTTCTTTCCTTTACCCTATCCTTCCCATTTCCCCTACTCCTTTAGGCCTTTTCTTCCTATTACACAATATCAATTATACATTTTGATCCTTATTTACACTTTTAGTTTTTCACACCAGAGAAACTGTTCAATATTTGGTTTCAAGTTTTATACCTGTTGTTAACAAGTATCAATATTTAATTCCTTTTATGGGTGAATAATATTCCACTATATGGATATATTATGTTTCATTTTTTCTGTTATGATTTAGAACTGAAATGTACTCCCAAAGTCTCATGTGTTCTGAAGCAGGGCTTTTGAAAGGTGTTTGGATCATTGGGGCATTACGTTCATCTGTGGATTAATCCTTTGATGAGTTCATAACTGAATATGTTATTAGGAGTTAGGATTTGGTGGGAGGATTTGAGGCAGTGGGGGCTTGTCTTTGGAGGTTATATGTCTCCCTCTGGCTCTCTTGTTTCCTTTCTGCTTTGTGTTGCCATGCTTTGGGCACCTTTCTTCTTCCAGGCTTTTTTTCCATGCCCTTTCTGTCTTGGAGCCAGCTAACATGGACTGAATCCTCTGGAATCCTGAACTTTTTCTTCTTTGGTTGTATATGTCAGATACATTGTCCCAGAAACAAAAGTTTCTGGGACATAAATACATTTACATACATTTACATTCATTAATCAACTGATTTTTCAATCATTTCCACCTTTTTCTATTATGAGCAATGCTGATAGAAACATTCATGCACAATACGTGAATGTGCATGAGTGAACATATGTTTTCATTTCTCTTTAATATAAAGTTAGAAATAGAACTGTAAAATCAAATCTTTATTGTTAAGTACTTAAGAGATTGCCAGGTTACTTACCAAGGTGAATTCAATATTTTTATTACAAACAGGAGTAAATGAGAGTTATGATTTCTTAACATCTTCCCCAACACTTTGTTATTATCTCACTTTTTTATTACACTCATCTTAGTGTTTGGGAAGTGGTATCTTGTAGATTTAGTTTGCCTTTCTTTCATAACTAAATGATGTCAAGCATTTTTATGTGCCATTTTTATCTTACTTGGAGAAAATATTATTTATATGCTTTATTTCATAATTACAGTCTTTGCTATTATTGAATTGTGAAAGTTTACATAAACATTTTTATCATATATATGACTGTAAAATATTTTCTCTCATTTTTTGGGTTATATTTTCCTTTTCTGATACTATCTTTTGTAATAAAATTATTTTAAATGCTAATAAGGTCTAATTTAACTATTTTTGTCAATTTGATCTTAATGTTATCTTTAAGGATAAGTCATATAGGTTTATTTTTATGCTTTCTTCTAAGAGACTCATAACTTTACTGTTAAATTTAAGTGTTGGATTTATTATGAGTTAATCTTTATATATGATATGAGGTAAGGGCTATGTTCATTCTTTTGCATATGGCTATTCACATATCCAGTTGCATTTGTTGAAGATACTATTTTTTTTCCATTGAATAGACTTGGCACCCTTGTTAGAAGTTACTTGGCCATAGGCAGGTATGGTGGATCATATCTGTAATCTCAGCTCTCAGGAGGCTGAGGCAGGAGAATTGCTGCAAGTTTGAGGCCAGCCTGAGCTAAATAGTGAGTTCAAGACCATCCTGAACTACATGGAGAGGCCCTCTGTCAGAAAAATTAGTTAGTTGGCCATAAAAAGAGTTTGATATCAGGAACCTCAATTCTCCTCCAATTATCTATGTCTATTTTTATGTTAGTATCAGACTCTTTTGAATATTGTAGCTTTGTAAACAATTTTGAAATCAGGAACTGTAAGTGCTCTAAATTTATTTTTAGTTTTGAAGACTGATGTCCATTCATGGTCACTTGGAATTCCATATTAATTTTACAATCAGCTCTTTTCTGAAAAAAAATTGTCCATTGATATTTTAATGAAAATTGCATTATAGGTATAGATTAATTGGGCAACCCTAACAATATAAAGTCTCCCTGTGGAAGCAACTGTGATATTTTTCCATTCACTTAGTTATCTTAATTTTTTCAGCAATGTTTTTTATTTTTCAATGAATTAAGTCTTGCTTAAATTCATCTGTATATATTTTAATCTTTTTGTAGCTTTTTTAAATTCAAGTGCTTTTCTTAATTCAATTTTAGGTTGATTCTACATCACGTAGTGCTGCTGAATTCATTTATTAAGTCTAAGCTTTAACATATTTTTATTTTATATATGTATTTACATATGCATTTATCTGCAAATGTAATTTTATTTACACTTTTCAAATAAAGATGGCATTTTTACCACCAACTTTCTTTGCCTAATAAGGACTTCTAGTAGAATCTTGACTAGAAGAGGCAAAAATGAACATCTATGCTTTTTTCTTTATATTAGGAAAAAGAATACTCATTAACTATGTTAGCTGTTTTGTAAAGTAGATACCTTTTATTAACTTGAGGAAGTTCCCTTCTTAATTTGTTCAATATTTTTATCACTAAAGGTAATAGGCTTCTGTCAAATAATTTTTCAATATATATTGCAAAGATCACATTGTCTTAGTTTTTATTAAATTGATATGGTGCATTGCAATAATTTATTTTCACCTTGAATTTCTAGGGGAAAATTCCAGTTGGTCATTGTGTAGAATCTCTTACATGTTTCTGGATTTTGTCTCATTGCTTTTTGTTAATAATTTTATATCCATATTAATAATCAGTGTTAGTCTAGTTTTTGTGTCACTTCTTGGTGTAGTTTCAGAATCTGGGAAAAATTTTATGCAAAGAATGCATTAAAAAGTGTTCTGTCTTGCTCTACATTTTGAAAGCTGTTGTGAAGATTGGTATTATTTCTTTTGTAAATAAAGTACTTTGTACAATTCAGCAGTAAAGTCTCTAGGCCAAGACTTTTTTTATATTCTTTTTTTTTTTTTTTTCCATTACAAATTCTTTTTCTTGGGCCAGGGATATAGCTCAGTGGTGCCGCTGCCTGACTGGCAAGAGAAAGGTGGCGAGTTCGAGCCCCAGTACTAAAACAAAAAAAGAAGCTCTTTTTCTGTTTCAAATGTGCAATAGGCTATTCAGATTTCCTATTCTTACACTTGTTGTTATTTCCTAAAAAACACCTTTTACTGATTTTCACTTTTGTTTTTCTCTTTCCCGTTTGATTAATCTCTGCTTAATTTTTATTATTTCCCTCTTGCTGCTTGCTTTTCAGTTAGTTTATTTTTCTTTTTTAGGATCAGAAAGAGAAAGTTGGGTTATTTATTTGAGGTCTTCCTTTTAAACTTAGGTATTTTCAGCTAAAATTTCCCTCTAAGCATTACGTAAGCTGTAAATTTTGGTGTGCCTATGGTGTTTTCATTTTTATTTTCTAAATCTCTTTCATTTTCTTTGTGTAATTGGCTATTTAATAGCTTGTTGTTTAACTTTTACTTATTTTTTAATTTTCCAATTTTATTTTTTATTTCACTATAGTCAAAAAATATATTTCATATTATTTCAATCTTATCTATCAATTATTGAAAGTGAGTTATTAAAATATACCAATATTATTGTTAAATTGTCTTCTTTAATTTTTGCTTTGCTGAATGCACATTCTTTTTCAATGAGCTGGTTAACAAAGACACACCTAATAGAATTATTGATATAACTGAGTTTATGTTTAAAATTTAACTTCTGTTCCCTATGTGTTTTGTATTTTGGTTTCCTAGATGTTGTTTTGGACGAAGTGTCAAAATCAATATAAAATTTAATTTTAAAACTTGTAAGTTATTTTCTTCACAGATACTCTAGAAATGACCATATATATCTTGATTTTTTAGAAGTGGGTCCAGATTTATACTAATGTAATTGCCATTAGATACCGAAATGTTGCTCCTTCATAGGATTGTATTGTTCACATTGAAAATCTGTTGTTTGATGTCACTATGCTCATAGCTTATTTTAGATAGATCTTCTGGACAACTGGCTGTGGCTCCTACATCAGCACTGCTACTTCACTTGGTGTTATGGAGACAGCTTCTTTCCTTAAACTTCATGATAAGCCCTCTGATGGCTTTAGTCTTCTCATTGGAAGCTTCCTGACTACTCTCAGCCTTCATAAAATTGAAGGATTTTAGAACCTTGCTGTGGAATCATTGGTTTAGGAGAATGTTTTCGCTGAGTTGATCTTTTATCAGACCACTATCAGTTTTCTAAATCAGACTGTTTTGCTTTCTTATCATTTGTGTGGTAGCTGAAGTAGCACTTTTTATTTTTTTGACTTGTGTCTACAACTGGGACTGTTTGGCAAAAGAAATCTAACTTTTAGCCCATTGTAGCTTTTGCTATGCTTAAATATTTCCAGCTTTAGATTAAAAGTGAGAGATGTCTGGAGGAAAGATAGCCTCTTTAATAAATGGTGCTAGAAAAATTGGATTTCAACTTCCCAGAGATTAAAACTAGACAAATATCTTTCCCCATGCATTAAACTAAAATCCAAATAGATTAAAGATCTAAATATTGAAAATGAAACATTAAACTTGCTGGAAGACAGGTTAGGTAGAATTCTTGAAGGCATTGGCATAGGAAAAGACTTTATGAACAAATTCTTAGTAGCACGGGAACTAGCACAAAGAGTTAACAAGTGGGATCTCTTCTTATTAAAAAGCATCTGCACTGCAAGAGAAACCACAGCAGAGCTAAGAGACAACCTACAATGTGGGAAAAAATTTTTACCAGCTGTTCCTCAGACAAAGTACTACTATTTAGAATATATAAAGAACTTAAAAAAAAAGACCCTACAAATTTAAAGACCCAATTCAAAAATGGGCATCTGAGATGAACAGAAATTTCTCAGACAAAGAAGTAAAAGCAGCAGATAAACATATGAAAAAATGTTCAACATCACTTGTCATTCGAGAGATTCAGTTGAAAACAACACTGAGATTGCACCTCACTCCAGAAAGAATGGCTGCTATCAAGAAATCATCCAATAACAAATGCTGGCGGGTTGGTGGAGAGAAAGGAGCACTTCTCCACTCTTGTGCACTTTTTTTTTTTTTTTGTACCAGGGATCAAACTCTGGTCCTTGTGCTTGGGCAGCAGTCGGTGAAACCACTAAGCTAAATCCCTGGCCCTACCTTCTCCACTCTTGGTGTGAGTGCAGACGGTGCAACCTCTGTGGAAATCAATACAGAGACACCTCAAAAATCTAGGATTAGAAGTCCCATTTGACCCAGTTATTCCTCTGCTGGGTATCTTCCCAAAAGAAATAAAAGAATCATACCACAGTGATATATGCTCACCCATATTTATAGCGGCAGTTTGTAATAGGTAAAAATTGGAAACTACCCTATTGCCCATCAACAGGAGACTGGATAAAAAAGATGTGTTTTTTAAATAAAATGGAGTATTACTCAGTCACAAAGAATGAGAAACTGGAGACATTTATAGCCAAATGGTTGCACATTGAGGCCACACTCTTATGTGAAATAAACAGGACACACATGTGTAAATACTGAATAGTTTCTCTGGTATGAGAAACTGAAAGTGTAAATAAAGATCAAAATGTATAATAGATAATGTGAAATAGTAAGGAAAGGTCTCAAGGGGAAGGGGAAGTGGGGGATAGGGAAAAGGAAAGAAGGGAAAGGAAAAATATGAGAAAAGAAAAAAACTGGAAACAAAGTCTTTATAAACATGGAGGGGTGGAGGGGTTGAAGGGAGAGCAGGGGAATGGGGAAAAAATAAGAACCAAGATATATCATGTAAAGGTACAGATTCCAAAAGATGAATGTCATCATATTGTATACCTAAAATGTACCAATAAACTTAATGAATTAAAAAAATGTGAGAGATGTGTGACTTGTCTTTCTTCTGAACATTTATAGATCATTATAAGTTAGTTAATTGCCTTAATTTAAATAGTTTCCTGTCTGAAGGACTTATAACACCCAAGAAGAAAAAGAGACATGGAGGGACAGTTGATCAATAAAACAATCAGTAGACACAAAATATTTCTCATTTAAATTTTCTGTCTCATATGGACAAACTTTGTGGTGCTTCGAAACAAGGACAACAGTAACATCAAAGGTTTCTGTTCACATAGTACTGTAAGAGATAATATCATAATGAAAATGTTTAAAATGTTTTAATAGTTACCAAAAATGAGATAGAGCAATGAAGTGAGCACATAGTTTTAGAAAATGGTGAAGAACATCTTGCTTGGTACAATTTTGATGTATGTTTTCATTTACAAAAGAAATTCAATAGTTGTTAAGTACAAAAAAGTGAAGTGCAATAAGATATTGATATAATTATTAATTTTTTTATCTTATAACTTAGAGTCTGAGAAATTGAAAAATAAGCAAATAGTTTTATAGAGTTTCTTATACTAACCTTTATATTTATCACTTTTGTTTTTCATTATTTGTTCTTGTGAATTTGACTTAGCCTCAGTTGCCATTTCTTTACTCCGAAAGAGCACTTTGCTACCAACATTATATATGTTCTTATTGTTAAGTATATTATATTTCTATATAGTATAGACCTCAAAATACATTTTATACATAGTGTTTTTTAGTTTTATTAACATTCATTTTTCTTCATGGTGTTGCAGATAGAATCATGACCTCCCACATGCTAGGCAAGCACTCTACTGTACAGCTATATCCCTAACACCTAAAGTTTCTCTTGAAACCAATGAAAAGTGGGAAGATGTATTATTATTATTCAGAGAGAGAAATTACTAGTAGGAGATAGAAAAAATAGACATAGAGCTATATAATATGGCATTTATTAGCAGAATTGGATTGTGCATTTGTGACAGATGAGAAATCTTATAACTGGGCCTTTGGAAGCCAGAAGATTCTGGGGTATTAGCACAACTGAGTCCTACTCTGAGGACTTCAGAACCGGGGAAGCAAAAGGTGTAAATAACCATCTGAGGCTGACAACCTGACATCCCAAGGGGGTACTAATGTAAGTCCCAGAGTCCAAAGGTCAAAAAGCCCAAAGTCCTCCTGTCACAGGTGAGGAGTAGAGTGTCATGGTGGATTAATTTATGGTCAATATGGGTGGGAATGCACAGCAGAACTAAGTTATCCTGGTTCTGGGCATGGAAGACTCACCTGAGGATTGGTGACAGAAAGGCATAAAGGGAGAACAGGAAGGGAGGATGCATGCTGTTGATTTTCCTGGAGAAGCTTGCTGCAGCTGGTTTTTCTGAAATGAATTTGACTGTTCTCAGCAGAGGAACTCAGGTCCTTTCTGTGGCTGGACTTGGCTGCTGCCGTTCTCTTCAAGGGAGCTCTATGCCTTGAGTGTCCCTTCCTGGACCCAATGTAGACCTCTCAACCTTCTGGCACAGATCCTTCACCCCACCAGTGCAGACTTTCTAGCTTCCACCACTGGCCTTGAGGCCTTCCCTGTGCAGATCCTTGATAGGGACTTGCATGAGACATTGCGGTGGGCCCCAGGCCCTCAGCTGGATTCTTTGGGTCTTTAGCACTAAGACAGATCTCTTGCACTCTTCTGCATTTGACTTTTTGGGAAAATGTTGTAACATAATCCTATAAATTATGTCTCCTGTACTAAATCTATTCCCTTGCAAACCACTGACTACAACTGTCTTCTGGTTCTAAGAGACACATATTTACCATTGTGCTGCTTTTATTTTCTCCAGGGCCTGACTCAATTGGTGTCTTCCCACACTGAAGCCAGACATTCCTCACTTATTGCATTCAGACTCACAAACACATATCTTCTGGTACCATGACTCATAGACATAAAATAATTATTTACTGGGCTTCTAGGTAACCCTTAACTACAAAATTCTTTTATTCATTTTTTTGTTTTCATTTTTGTATTATTACATGAGAGTTTGTATGTGTACATAAGAAATCTTAATTCTTTATTCATTCCCTTCCCCTCTCTTTCTTCCCCCTCCTTTATCTCTTGGTGTCTTTCCCTTTTGCAATAATCTGTCTCCCTTTTTCCAAATATCTATCTTTAATTTTGTCCTTTATTTATATTTTGGATTTCTCATATAAGAGAAAGTATGTTATATTTAAATTTGTGTTGGATTTATTTCTCTCATCATAGTCTCAATGTGCATCCATTTCTAACAAATGACTCAAGTTTATCCTTTTTTATGGCAGAATAGCACTCCATTGTGTATAAATACCACATTTTCTGTATCCATTCATTCACTGTTATACATACAAGTGATCCATCTGTTAATAGCCAAAATTTAGCTATTATAAATTCACCCTAGCTATAAACACAGGTGTGCATATATTATTGCAATATCATATCTTTAACTTCATGGGAGATACTTAGAAGAGAAATAGCTGGATCAAATGGAATTTCTAGTTTGAGTTTTTAGAGGAATTGCCATACTGATTTTGATAGTAGTTGTACTAGTTTATACTCCCATTAACAATGTGGAAATATTTCCCTTTCCCTGCAGCCCAGCCAGAATTCATTATTGGTTGATTTCTTTCTTTTTTTTCTTTTTTACTCATTCTTTTGTATTCTAAGTTCATTAGCCCAGCAGACTCTCAAAGACACAGATCAGGCATGCACCAGAGACCAAAATAATTGATAAGGAGGACGATAATACAAAACTACCACTATGCAACACCTGTTGCCCTGACCGTGAGTGGAAGGAGGCTCTGAGACAGACTTTCCGACCAGCTTTCCCACAGTCAGACCTACCCAGCAGGAAACCTCGTCTCTCTTAGCTCCCATGTGTGAAGTGGAAGGGGCTCTTCCTCACATGCACTAAGAACGGGATTCTCAGAGATACACGAAGCAAGACCACAGCTTGTTCTCCTAGGGCCTGGCCTCCCTCAGGCCATGTGGGGTGCTCAGGGTGCAGGCCGGGTGGCCACGCGTCCTGGTTCCGGCCCTGTGTGCTCCTGTTGCCCTGGAAAACAGCCTTGTGTCAGGCACACGGCTGCCCCACATGAAGATGAATGTCACTACCGAAGCCCCTGGGTGCTGGGCTCTGAGCCCGAGGCACTGCAGGTACCAGCAGATGAATACTTGGGGAATACACAAAACATTTTTCTTTTTTGGGGGGGGGACTTTGTTTTTCTGCTGTCCTTTAAAGACTTCCAAACATCCAAATCAGCACCTGTCCCCCTCCAGGTGGAACTGTTTCACTTGGACCTGTGGATTGGTTGATTTCTTGATGGTAGTCATTCTTTCTGTAATAAGATAGAAAATCAGTGTTGGTTTACTTTGCATTTCTCTGATGGTCAGGGGTTTTAAATATTTTTTCATGCATCTATTGATCATTTTTTTAAAAATTTGGGGTGTTCTATTTAAAATTAAAATTTAAAAAGCTTAGTTTTCTCCAAGAAGAGTAATATAGTCCTTTAAAATATTTTTTCTTCATTCCCCCCTCCTCAATCCCTGTTATTTTTCCAGCATCAGATTCATTTATTTATTTTATAAGACCTTATAAAGTTGTCATATGTACAGATTGAAAACCAGACAAGTAGGCCAAAGAATATATAAAAGATGTAAGGCAATAGTACTAAATACATTACATACATTGGATTTTAATGCCTTTCTTTTTTCTTTCTCTTTATTCATATGATCTGTATATTGAGTTTTTCATGTAAGACAAATTATATAATATTTAACCTTGTGTGTCTCAGTTCCTTACTTAACATTATGGTCTCAAGGTGCAGCCATTTTCCTACAAATGACACAAGTTTATCCTTCTTTATGGCAGAGTACTACTCCACCACATATAAATACCAAATTGTTTTTATCCATTTATTTGTTCATGGACATATGGTTGTTTCCAAGATTTAGCTATTATGAATTGTGCTGCTATAAACATGGGTATGCACACATCACTATGGTAAGATGTCTTTAAATCCTTTAGAAAGATACCTGGATAGGGAGTAGCTGTATCAAATGGAATTTCTATTTTTAGTTTTTTGAGATATCTTCAAACTGATTTCCATAATAGTTGTATCAGTTTACACTCCCACCACAAATGAAGGTTTCCTTATCCCACAGCCTTACCAGCATTTGTTACTGATTGATTTCTTCATGGTAGCCATTCTTTCTGGACTGAGGTGCAATAATGTCAGTGTTGTTTTAATTTGAATTTCTCAAATGGCAACAACATTGAACATTTTTTCATATGTTTATTGGATATTTGCATTTCTTCATCAGAAAAGTGTCTATTCCTTTCAGATGCCCATTTTTAAATTTGGTCTTTGAACTTTAGTGATCTAACTTTTTTGTGTTCTTTATATTTTCTAGATATTGGTTCTTTGTCTGAGGAGTAGCTGGCAAATATTTTTTTTCCATTCTGTTGGTTTTCTCTTCATTCTCTTAGTGATTTCCTTTTCTGTTCAGAAGCTTTCTAATTTGATGTAATACCATTTGTTGATTCTTGGTATTATTTCTTGTCCAAGCAGAGTTCTATTCAGAAATCTTTACCTGCACCCATGTCTTCAAAGGTTTTACCTATTTCATCTTCCAGTAGAATTGTTTCTGTTTTAATGTTTAGATTTTTAATCCATTTTCATTTTAGTTTAGTGCATGGTGACAGATATGGGTCTAAGTTCAACATTCAGCATTTGGAACGCTAGTTTTCCAAGCATCATTTGTTAAGGAGTCTCTTTTCTGTAGTGAAGGGATTTGGATCCTTTGTCAAAAATAACAGAGCTGAGTGTGCTTGGAGTTGTTTCTGTATCTTCTATTCTTTTCCATTGATCCACAAGTATGATTTTTTGGTGTTTGTTTGTTTGTTTTGCCAACCCTATCTTAGTTACTTTTCTCATTGCTGAGACAAAATACTGAACACCCAAAGTTAAAGGAAGAAAGGTTTATTTGGTACACAGTTTGTAGAGTTTTCAATCCATATTTGGCTTGCTCCAAGGCAAGGTGGAAGGCCAAAGGGGGATGGCAGAGAAGAAATAATTCATGATGGTTAGAAGGCAGCAAAATAGCAAAGTGATAATAGCAGCTCTCTTCTGTCCCTTATATTTTATCCAAATACCTGCCCTTAGGGCAGATGGTACTTACACCCAAGGTGGGGCACCCTTAATCCCAGCATCACTCACTTAGTCCCAATATCACACACTCTAGATCCAGCCACCTAAGAAAAATCCTTCCTATGACCACAGAAGGTTTTAGGGATACATCTAGACACAAGCTCTAACAAACACTATGGTTTTTGTTTTTTAATCACTGTAGTTTTGTAGTATAACTTGATGTCTAAAATTGGGATGCCCTCTGCTCTGCCTTTTTTCCCAGAATTGCTTTTGGTACTCTAGGTCTAATATTTTTAGTGGTATAGATATAAATATCAATATATGACTCATTTGTCCAAGAAATAAATGGCAAGATTTTGTTTTCCAGTCTTTTCTTTGCCATGCAGAAGCTTTTTAATTTAATATCATTAATTTAATGATACCATTTGTTTGTTTGTTTATTTATTTATTTATTTATTTTGGTACCAGGGATCAAACACAGGACCTTGTGTTTGCCAGGAAGATGGCAACACCACTGAGCTAAATCCCCAGACCTGTTGATTCTTGATGCTATTATTTTTGCAGTTGGAGTGATTTTTTAAAAAAAGCTTTATTTATTTATTTGTTTACTTTTTGACAAAAATCTTAATATATAGTACAGGCTGGGATCAAACTTACAATCGTCTTGCTTCAGCCTCCTGAGCATTAAAAGAGTTTGCCAACAAACTTTGCTTCTGAGCATTGTGCATAACTAGTTTTGGTCTACATTTTAGGAAAAGAGCTAATTCCCTTTTAGTGCTTTTTATACTTTCTTTTTGTTTTTTACTTTCTTCACTTTTACTGTAGTATATCTCTTTGTGAATAATTTACTATTTATCTTTGAACTTTCCTTCTGTGTAGGCTAAAGTTTTTAATGAATTTCACCAATATTGAAAATTTAAAAATTCACTAGAGGGGTTCAACAGTAGATTTGAAAAGAAAAACAGCAGAATTACTGACTTTGAAGACAAATTGAAAGAGATTTGGTAGTCAAAATGAAACAATAAAATTTTTAAATGAGCAGAGATCAGAGAAATGTGCAACTAAACCTGTTCGATTGGTTTATATGCCATTTTAATGCCAGTTTTAATTACTGTAGCTTTTTTGCTTCAGTACTGGGGATGGAACACAGGCCTTGTACATGTTAGGCAAGCATTCTACCATTTAGCTATAACACTAGCCCAGTTATTATAAGTTTGTAGTGCATTTTTAAATTAGTCAATCATAGTGTTTAAATTATTATAACTGTAATATATTTATTAATAAGGAAATTTGGCAATAAATTCTTGGATGTGATACCAAAACCACAATCCACTACAGAAAAAAGTACATTTATATAACTATATCAAACAAAACATCTTCTTCAAAGCAAAAGTAACAAACAACAGAGTGAAAAGGAAATCAATAAAATGGGAGTATTTTCAAACTAAGCATTTGATCAGATGTAAATATTTAAAATATATAAATAACTTCTACAACCCAACAGCCAAGTAATACTAAAGAACTTAGAAATAGATAAAAGACTCAAATAGGCATTGCTTTAAAGAAGACATTCTAATGAGCAAAACTTGTATGAAATATATTTAAGATCACTAATCTTTAAGGAAATGAAAATCAAAACCACAATGAGATTTACTATCATGTGAATGTTTATGCTTCTTCAAAATTCCTGGATATCTCACCTTTAAAATGTGATAGTAGTAAGAAATGAGGGTTTTCAGTGGTGATCATGTCATTTCCTGAAACATCCAAAAGTGTATTTATTTTCTAGAGACAAGTTCAAGGCAGACCTCTCACCCTTTCTACCATCTGAGGATAACTGATAAGTGTGTATGAGGAAGTGAGTCTCTATCAGAAATTAAATATTCCAGTGACTTGATCTTGGACTTCAAAGCTATAGTGAGAAATACATTTCCAGTCTTTATATGCTACTTGGTCTTTAACATTTTGTTAAAGAAGTTCATATGAACTAGGACAGAGATATTATTTCACACCTGTTATCATGGCTATGTTAAAAATAAAGATAACAAATGTATGAAGGATATGAAAAATTGGAACCCTTGTACACTGTGAGTGGGAATGTATAGTGGTGCAGCTGGTATAACAAAGAGTGTAGAAGTTCCTCAAAAAATTAAAAATAGAACTACCATATTATACCCACTTGTTAGTATATACTTAAATTAAAATAAGTATCTTGAAAAGACAAATGTATTCCCATGGTCATTGCATATTATTCACAGTAACCAAGATACTAGATCAAACAGTATCAATTGAAAGAGGAATAGGTAAAAGAAAATATAGCACATGTGCACAATGGAATCTTAATAATTTAAAAGGAAAAATAATCTTGCAATATTTGACAATGTACATAAAAGACATTATGTTCAGTGAAGTAAACCAGTCACAGGACAGATACAGCAAGATTCAGCTTATATGAAGTATCTAAACAGTTAAACTCATGGAAGTGAAAAATGGAATGCTAGTTGCCATGAGCTAGGAGTAGGGGGAAAACAAGAGTTTGCTACTTAGTGATATAAAAATTCAGTTACGCAAGATGATTTAGTTCTAGAGCTCTCTTGTATAACATTATGCTCACAGTTAAAAATATGTTGTGAACTTAAAAAATAAGATGGTAGATCTCATGTTAAGCATTTGCTATGCTTTTATTCTGTAATGTCCTCCATGTAGATGCACTGATAAATTGTTTTCCAAAGTGACACTATTGACTTTGGAAACATTAGAGATGTGACCAAGTCGGTGGTCTTCAAGTCACAAGGATATACCTTGAGGAGGATATGGGGAACTTAGCCACTTCCTCCTTCATTTTTGCATTCTTCCCTTGCAATGAGTGACTTTTCTCTGCCATTTGCTCCTACCATGATTTGCTGCTACAAGCCCAAAGCAACCAGTCAATCAGTCAAGGACTAAAACCTCCAAACCTATGAGCCAAAAGAAACCTATTATTTTATAAGTTGATTTATTCCATATATATATATATATATATATATATATATATATATAACAGTAATGGAAAACTGACCAACATAACATATAAAATAATACAAAAAAGTGAAAAAGTAAAAAATATCTAAATCCAATAATGGAGAAATATTCTAAGATTCTGAGAAATTCTTATTGCCAAGGAAAGTTTTAATCTAGTCTAAAAAGCAAGACTTAAACAAGAGCTCATCCTTAACCCTTTAAAGGGCAAGCAGAGGTTGACTAATCCCTGCAGCCCTCAAATACATATTATCCAATGTCCTAGTTACAAGTGGACAGAAAGTTTAATAGAGAATAATAGAATAGAGAATAATAGAATAGAGAGAACCTTCCACTGGGTGGAGCCAGGGACCAATAAAAATAGATGGAGAGGAAAGACTTCTCAGAATGCAGAATGAGGGTAGTGACATACTGGGTGGAGATCCTTCATCAAAGAGCAACTTGTGGCCTTAGAGCACTTGGTAGTCACGTTGGTTCATCTCACACATGCTGGTACTCTTGAATAAATGTCTTTTCATTTGCTATGATGTTAGGAGTCTAAATAGTTGGATTCTGGGGTTTTTTTGTTTGTTTTATATTACTTTCTCCAATTTTTCCAGATAGAGTGAATTTACTATGGCTTCTTAGCAGGAATTACATAATTTCAATTTACCAGTGCCCCATGTATACCTACAGTTTTGTCTTTCTAAAGGCAATCATTCTGCTTTTGCCATGCCATGTGTTTTCTGTGCATTTGTGTGGGGAAATGGTTTGGGGATTCTTGGTCATTTAAGTTCTTGGTTCTCTGGACCCAAAGGTGCCACAAAAGACCCAAGAAAGCCCCTGAGAATTATCATGCTCTGGATATTTTCTTTTTACTCATTTAGATTTACCCCTCCCTTTACTCTGTTCTATGTCATGTAATAAGCAGATCGTGTGTCTGGGCCCCACGGTCTTCAGGGCATCTTTTGAGACCTAAGAAGACTCTTTGCAAGGCACAAGGGACATTTCACATAGTTCCACCCGAGTCACTCCTCGGTCAGGGCAAGAGAGCTCAGAGGGAATGCAGGAAGCAAAGTCCATGTCTCACTTGAAATCAGATATTACTCATTTAACTATCAGCTTTAAATGATTTGAAAAGTATCCCACAATTTGCACTTGACCAAGAAATACTGTGAGAATGCAGGCACACTCATTTGCTGCTTGTAGAAATATAAACAAATAGCCAACTATTTTTGAAATTCATATCAAAAGTCTTAAGATTATGAGAAAATATATTTCTCTAACTTTTGATTATTATAAATAATGATCTGTTGTCAACAATTGCAGCTATGTTTTCCATCCTTTAGGTCAAATATTACTCATTATGATACTAATTTTTTACTATGCCTAAAAATAGATTCCATTTTTTTCATATATTTATGGTTGTGTGTGTTAATCTTTTGTGAAATGCTTACGTATGTTGACTTCACAATTCTTGTGTTTTATTTAATGAATAGATTATCAGAAACAAACTTTTAATTTGAGATTTTCACTCATTTTTTTTCCCCTTGGAACCAGTCTAGTAAATGGTTATGTGCTTTTCCAATTCAAATTTTCATTCAACATCTATTAATGCATTTCTACCATATATCTGGAATAGTTTTAGCCATTACAGATAAAGGTGTGAGCTATAAATAAAACACAAATAAAATAAGAAAAATACTTGCCTTTGTAGGGCTTCTAATATTTTAGTTCATTTTATACTATTAAATAGCATCTGTAATCAAATATGCTAAATAAAATAAAAGCGTACTTTCACACTTTCCCACCACTCATATTCTCTTAAAAATTATGTACAACTGATTGTTCTCTCTGCCCCTTCTTCTAGCACTTTTTTTATGATCATCATTAAGTACTTATTAAATCATTAATTTTAGACAAACTGTAATAAGGTAAAATATTTTTCATTGCTCAAACTCATCATTGATAAACAGCTTTCAGTATTCACTTGTATCATATTAAATACTCTTTTTGTAAACACTACATTTACCAGGAGGTGCTTTTAACCGTGTCTGCAAAAGGAAAAACTTGCCCTCCAGGTCTTAAAAAGTAAATGTAATGTTGAATTCTTTTCTACTATTATTCATCAAAGCCCAAGCCTAATAAATTATAATTATGGAACTATTTACTTCTTCTCCTCCTTCTCCTCCTCAATTCTAATGTAATAGACTTTGCTAATATTTTGTACATATTCACATATATGAGTGTATGTATATGTATATATTTATTTGTATACAGTACTTGCTCTTTGATTTTACGTGGATCTTCTGATATATGGTATAGAGCTTTTAGTCTTCTCTTTTGTTAGGTTATTATTAGCAAAAAATTTACTATATCCCATTCCTCTCTCATTTCTCCCTCTTCATCACTCAATTTTAATTCATACTACTATTTTGTTATTTTTATCTATGTATATATGTATATTTCAACATTAAACATCACTTTAAAGTATATCCTTTGATTTTAGACTTTTGCCTAATGGACAATGCAGAAGACTATTCCAAAGGCTTGGTTGTAGCTCAAAGGTAGTGTAATTGTTTTACATGTGTGAGGCCCTGGATTCAGTCTTCAGTACTGAAAAAAGTTGAAAGGCAATGGAAAAAGATAATTTCTTCTTCATCTTTTTTTTGGTACTAGGGATCGAACTTGGGTCCTTGAGCTTGGGAGGCAGGTGGCGGAACCACTGAGCTAAATCCCCGGTCCAGAATCAGTTTTCTTCTACTAGACAGCAACTAGGAGAACTCTTTTCTTTTTCCCCCCGCTTTGGTACCAGGGATCGAACTCGGGTCCTTGAGCTTGCGCAGCAGGCAGCAAAACCATTGAGCTACATCCCAGATAATTTCAATATAGTATTCACATTAATTGTCCTTTTCATTTCTTACATGCTTCACTTTTATATCACCAGTATGTATATTTGTATCATATTCTTATTTTAATTCCTGTCTCTATTTCTATATTAGAACATTTATTATATATTATAAATTTGCACTGTCAGACTTTTTCACAAGATTTTTCTAGTCATTCCTAATGTGACTATAACTTTTCTTCAAAAACCTTTCATTAATTTAAAAAAAGAGGTATATGTTGCTTGTCTACATTGAATATTATTTGTTTGTACCTTTTATTCTAGAAGAATTTCTAAGATTCAAGGTCCTTGTATCACATTTTTATTCCAAGTCTTTTTGTTAATATTCAATTGTCTTCTGCCAATGAATATTAAAATCAACCAATATCTAGCATTTTATTTAATTTACTTATCTGATTTTCTTCCCTAAGTAACACATTCTTTTTCACTTAACAGCTAAATACTCCTTCCTTATGAATCCAACAATTCTTCTAGGATGTATTCCTTTGCACTTATATTCTACAGCTTTGAATTTCTCCTTCAGTTCTCAAATTTCCATGTGTTGTACCTTTGGTGTCTATATTTTCAACCATGAACTAATGAGTAATTATTTTAACTCCTTTTCTTAATTTGAAAAAAAATGTCTGCACTTTCTGTATCTTATTGTACAGTTTACTTTAGGCCTAGTAATGCTACTCTTGATTGGGAAATTTCCCCTTTTTATGAAAGTTATGATGAAATCCTTAATGTGTTTGTATTAATACAGGAACGTTTGTTTGAAATATGTATCAGCTTCTGTCTCATTATTAAACTTACTGTATTGGTATGCGTTATTATTCTGTGGTGGAATTTTGCTGCTCCCTTTCATTAAACATATTTTCTCATAGCAATATTATATAGATTCTTTAACTATTTCTCACACCACCCTCCCTATCTTAATTACATTTTTTGTTAGAATTCAATTTCTTACAAGAAATTCATAGGCTATAACAATAGCTATGTACAACTCACAAGTAATGCATTTTAATAGCTTTGATGTAATTACTTTTTAGAAGTTTATCATCTTATCTATTGTCATTGATTTTTGAAAATAAGAGTGTACTTATATACATGTATACATTATGTATATGTATATGATAGCAACAATTTTATTGTACATGTACTAGTATCTCAATGAGCATATTATCTTACTTCTATAAGTCCTTAGTTATTGAAATTATAACCACTTCTATTCATAGTTTAAAATAACATAAATCTCTTTAAACTTTACAAGCAGTATAGAGTTTAGCACAGGATATTAAATGCTTATACATTTGTTTAACGGACTGTGGAGTAAATGTCAGGGAAAGCAAAAATAGACTCAGGTTTGTATCTAGCTTTTGGGGAATTATGAAGTTGCTATTTCCAACCCAGCTGGAAAAGTACAGGAAGTCACTGCTGTTGGTTACTGTAGGGCTGGCTATGGCACCAAAGTGAGTGACCTTAGGGAAAATAGCCAGTGGACTCTAAAATATCTCACACCCTCCATAGCTATGCATCTGCTTGCTGTTGCAAGAACAGTGGCATTTTACTTTTGTCCTCCAGGTATAGGAAGAATCACTTACATTATTTTACTTTAAATCCTACCATATGATATTCTGGAAATTTATTTCCCAGATAATTAGCTACAAAGCTAAGGAGAAAGAACAGAACAGGGTGAGAATGATCTACAGTCAACCTGGCACAGTCCTCCTCTTTGATTTCTTAGCATGGATACATTACCTACTCATGTTCATTTCTCACAAATCTGTGGCAGCAACATGCTTAATGCGATGGGATTAACTACAATGACTTTGCTGCCTCACAGATTCTCATGTCACTACATGAAGCACTGATGGTATTTATTCCTTTTTAATAAATATCATTCCCAGATCTAATTCTGCATCTTATAAACTAAAGAGTAAATAATAAGTCATTTCAGTCTGCATAGTTTACATAAAGTTCCATGGAAAAGCAAAAGGCAATTGGTAAGTTAAAAAAATAATGAAGAAAATATGTGTATTTCTATACATCTTACTTTGCCATTGGTGTTGCCATTATTTTTATTTAAGATTCTAATCACTACTTTGTGCAAGTGACCACTACATTTTCTTCTTTCTATATAATCAAAACTCTGTGTCCTTTAATAAACCTTCCCTTCTTCACCCAGCCTATGGTAAGCACATTTCCAGTCTTTATTTATATGATTCCACTTTTAGATTCTACATACAAATGGTATCATACAATGGCTGTGTTTCTGTTCCTGGCTAATTTACTTAACACAATGTCTTCCAGATTCATGCATATTATCACAAATGATAGAATTTCATTCTTTATTAAAGCTAAATAATATTCCAAGTATACATTTTCATTATAAATTCATCCAATAAAATACACCTAGTTTGCTTTCACATCTTACCAATTTTAAATAATGCTACAATTAATACAGGAGTACAGATATACTTTAAGCATGCTGATTTCAATTCATTGGAAATATGTTCAGAAACAATATTGTTGGATCATACCGTAATACTATATTAATTTTCTGAGGAACCTCAATATTGTTTTCCCATATGGATATATAGTAATATTTTGGTTCACAAATGCTTAGAGAACAATTCAGTTTATAAACAGAAGCATTCTGCAAAATTTTGCTTCCATTCATGATTTCTGCATCGGGTAATGAGCACAACTGTGGACATCTTCCCCCAAATCATAGAGCAAATTAAGTTGATGAACTACTCACTGTATCACTATATTATTTTATATTTTCATACAAAGTGCAAAAAAGAGTCCCTTTACTTTAAACGCTTGCCAACATTTGCTGTCTTCCACTTGTGAAAAAAATTCATAATATTTGAAATATGTGAGGCTGTATCTTGTAATTTTAATTTTCATATCTCTACTTATAAGTGTTGTTGAGTATTTTTTAATTTATCTTTTGGAAATTTGTATGTATTCTTTTCAAAAATGTCTATTTAGGTCATATCCATTTCTAATTAGGTTCCTTGTTTTCTTCCTACTGAGTTGAATTTTTATGTATTTTTGGAATTAGTTGCTTGTCCTGTGGTAGGCAAGCAGTTTCTCCCAATCTGTGGATTGTATCTTTACTCTTTCATTGTTTCCCCTGCTCTGCAGAAGCTTTTTAATTTGCTGTAATCCCATTTTTAAATTTTGGGTTATTTTCTGTGCTTCTAAGTTCATACTCAAGAAATATTTGCGTAGAGTAACATCAAAGAGCATTTCTCTAATGTCTTCTTCAATTAGTTTTACAATTTGAGGCCATATGTTTAAGTCTTCAATCCACTTTGAGTTGCATTTTATATACTGAGTGAGATTCAGGTCTATTATGTTCTTGACACTTTGGATACCCAGTTTTCCAAACATTTTTATGGAATACATTTCCATTTCTGCATTGTATCATTGACACCTTTATCAAAAGTCCATTGAAATTAAATGCATGGGTTTGTTACTGAGATCTTTGTCTTCTTTCAATGGCCAATTTGTCTATTTTTATGACAGTACCATTGTGTTTTGATTATTACAGCCTTGTAATTAAAATCAATTAGTGTGATATCTTTAGCTTTATTATTTTTGCTCAAGATTGAGCCAAAAATTATAAGCAGAAAAGAAAAATACTTACAGAGTAAGTAGCAACCAGTGGTGTGACACATTGAGGTCAACCCCCATAGCTCAAAGATAAAAATACATTAAACTACCATTAGAACTGATTACTACACAAAACCTCTAATTTATTTTTGCTAAAGATATTTGATCAGTCAGCTGTGGATTTACCTTGGTGAGGAAATGGTTATGTCTTTGAGGGTACATTGTTTCCATAGCAGCATTCACCATCAGCTTGTTAATGAGTCCACTGAGGAAACATTAGGGTGACAGGTAAAGAAGATGATTGTCATTCTCAGAAAGAGAATTTTTTGTCTCTAATTGTTCCAAGTTTCCAGTACACTGTACTTTTGAGAACATTTAGATTAGTATTTTTTTCCTTAAATTCTTTCATTGGTACATTTTAGGGATACAATACATTTACATTTCTCCTTGGGAACTTGTAACTTTCCTTGATGTATCTTGGTTCTTATTTTTTCCCCATTCCCTGCCCTTCCTTCACCCCTCCACGCTTCCATATTTACAAAGACTTT
>NW_004624789.1:1179362-1192422 GCF_000247695.1 Heterocephalus glaber | reverse complement strand
TGGAGAATGACCCTTGTGCATCCAAAAGAATGTTTATTCTTATTTTGTGGAGTGAAACACTCTGTAAACATCTGTTAAGTTCATTTTTTCAAGAGTTTGATTGAGTTCTAGTATTTCATTACTTATTTTTTGTCTAGTTCATCTTCTATTTGTGACAGTGGGGTATTGAGGTCACCCACTACTATTGTATTAGTGTATATATGACTTTCCATGTCCATTAGTATTTGTTTTATATAGTTGGTCACACTAGTGTTTGGCATAGATATTTATGATTGTCATCTCTTCCTCTTGGATTGTTCCCTTTACAAGGATGTAGTGTCCTTCTTTGCCTCTCTTAATGAGTGCTGGTTTGAAATCTACTTGATCTGCAAAGAGGATATCTACTCCTGCTTTTTTTCTGGTTCCTGTCACATGGAGTATTGTTTTCCACCCTTTAACTTTCAATCTGAGTTTCATTTTGAATTACGTGTGTTTCTTGTATGCAGCATATTGTTGGATTTTGCTTCTTGACCCATTCTGCCTGCCTATTTCTTTTGATTTGTGAATTGAGACCATTAACATTGATGGTTATAACTGATACATATTGACTTATGATTGCCATGACTTTTTCTTTTTGTTGAATTCTACCCCTTTACATTTAATTTCTTGTTGTGCCCAATGGGTTCATTCTGCTGTGCTTCCTGGGGTTGTGATCCTCATTGTCTGTTCCTAGGATATTATCTAAAATTTTTTGGAGTGCTGGTTTGGTTTTCATGAAGTTCCTAAAGTCCTCTTTGTTGTGAAAGTATCTTATTTCTCCATCAATTTTGAAAGATAGTTTTGCAATGTGCATCAATCTGGGTTGGAAGTTGTTTTCCTTTAGGTCTTGGAGTATGTGACTCCAAGTTCTTCTTGCCTTAAGGGTTTGTGTTGAGAAGTCTGCTGTGATTCTGATGGGTTTTCCTTTGTTTGTGATTTGTTCCTTTTCTCTAACTGCTTATAGAAAATTGTTTTGTTGGGTTTCTGGAATCTTAACAATTATATGCCAATGTGTAGATTTTTTTTGTTCAAGGCTATTTGGAGTCCCATATGCCTCACTTATCTGTATGTCAATTTCTTTTCCCCTGCCTAGGAAGTTTTTTGCCATTACTTCTGTGAACAGTTTTTTTATGTCATCTGCAATCTCTCCTGTTTCTTCATTGACTCCAGTCATTCTTACGTTAGTCTTCTTTGCATCATCTAGCAGCTGCTGGATTGATTTCTCATGGTCCCTTACAATTGTGAAGCAATTTTTCTTTTCCTGGTTACTAATTGCAATCTTATCTTTTATATCTGAAATTCTGTCCTCACATTGGCTCACTCTGCTGTGTAGACTTTCAGTGGAGTTTTTAATCTCCTGGAAATCTATTTGCATCTGTTTTATGGATTCCATTTGTTTCCTATGTTAGGATTCTGTCATGTTCCTCATTCCTCTCTAGACTTATTAATCATGTCCTGCACTATGACCACAATCTCTGCTGTTATCTGAGAAATTATTTCTGATTTCATTTTTTCCAGATCCTCTTTTGTTGCCCATTCAGGGAGTCCAGGTGGTTAAGTATCAGAGTGTCCCATCTCCTTTCCCTTTGGGATTGCTGTAGGTGATCTGGAAGTTGGGTTTTGAGACTTGTTTATGTGTTTTCTCATTTTGACCATGGGGGGGGGCATGCTGTTGCTGCCTGCATGTCTCTCTTTCTCTGAGCTAGGAGCAGTGGAAAGGCTGCCAGGAAGCCCCTACCTCTGGGCTGGGAGCAGTGAAACGGTGGCTCAGAAGACCCTTCCTCTGGGCTGGGAGCAGTGGAATGGCAGCGGGGAAGCTCCTTCCTCTGGGCTGGGAGTGGTGGAACAGTGGCCCAGAAGCCCCTACCTCTGGGCTGGGAGTGGGGGACTGGTGGACCACAAGCCCATTCCTCTCAACTGGGTGTCTAGATTAGTATTAAATATCTACATTTTTTTTGCCAATTCTTAGAAATCGGTCTTCAGTCTTTTGCACCAAGCTTTCCCTGAGTTTTTTAATTGCACTGCTTCTTAGGTTCATGCCATCCAGATTAATCATAAATCAACACACTTACTTGCTATTGTGGGTAAACTGATGTATATTTGAACTTCTTTTCAATTGCATTTTTCAGCAAAATGAACTAACAGATACCATATTTGTTCTTTCCCTGAAAAAAAAGTTTTCCTTTTACTGTTATCTTTCAGGCTTACAATGGTTAGTTTTATGTATCACACTAAGTGGACTGTGAGATGCCAAGATATTTGATCAAACATTATTATGAGTATGTTGATGAAGATATTTGGATATAGCTTTGAATCTGTAGACTGAGCAGAGCAGATTACCCTCCTTAATTCGGCTGGCAGCTATATACCAAATTGTAAATCTGAACAGAACAAGAAGACTGACTCTGCCATGATAAAAGGGTCCCTCTCAACAAGCTACTTAGCATTAACCATTGGTCACATGGTTTTCTTAGGTCCAAGCACACACACACACACACACACACACACACACACACATTCACATGGAGAGAGAGAGTCCATGCCTTCTTAGAAGTGTGACCAATCTATGGACAGTTGGCTGCTTTCTTTCTTTTTGAATATTATAATGACAAACATTTTAAAAAGGAAGTTTTGCATTTTCCTATGTACATCAACTATATTGTATATATTATACCTGTGACTCAAAACAATTCCTCTTCACTCAATGTTCCACTGGAAGCTAAAAAGTTAGGCAAACCTGCAATATTAATTCCTCCAGGAAGATCCCATTTTTATGACCTAATCTGAATCTAATTTCCTCCTCAAATACCATCTCCAAATGTTTTCACACTAGGTTTAGAATTTTAACGTATGAATTTTTGTAGGAACACAAACATTCAGCTCACAGCATCCTCTATAATTTCAGGAGCTAATTCACTTCAGATTTTTTTCCTTTCTTAATCAACTGTTACTATGAAATTCTCTAAGGCAATAGATATGAGTCTTTAAAAGGTGAGCATATAACACAAATAGATCTCAGGAGAGTCTGACTTGTCTGTTAATAGAACTGACTTGTAGTAAGAGAACCTGTAAAAATCCAAACTTTTTAAATTTGTGGATCAGATGATCTGTAATTTGCCAAAAAATTAAGGCTAAGCTTACAAAATCTAAATTTAGCTTTTCCATTGCTTCAATTATTAGAAAGATTAACCGAATACTTACATGTACATACACTGTATGTATTGTTGAATTTATTGAATCATAAAAACAAATTGATGAACAGCTAGCAGTGCAGTCTTATTTTTCTCTACACTCCAATCAAAACTGGCAACTCAGGTCTGTAGTTTTTTTTCTGCCTTCAAGTATGACATCTCTGGGTAGAAGATTTCCTCGATTTCTTCCTTCTTCTCTCTTCCTTTAGGTTTTTTTTTCCAAATATGACATGACACTTCATTAAAATGCTCATCTGCTTTACTTCTAGATTTTCTGTGGTTGATTTGCTGCTAACACAAACACAGTTATCCATGTCAGTAACTACTTTGATGTTAAATGTCTAGATACTCACTGTGATTTTGTTTCTCTTACTTGAAATAATAGTATGCTTATTAATGTCAAGAATCCCATTCTTCATTACTCCCTGCTCAAAGAATATTTCCAGTGAAGAACCCTTCAAGTACATTGGACCTTTCTTTAAAAAGAAATTTTCAGTTTTGGGGTGTTGTAGGCTCCTCTTTGCACACTGAACTGTTCAGGAACAAAAGTGTTTGTGAGCCAAGGCTTTACTGAATTTAGTTTTGGCATTTATTTGGAGACATTATTTCAAGGATAAAACATCCCAAATTAAGATAGGGCACTATTTATTTTAGACATTCATTATCCAGCCATGTATAGTAAAATGACTAACACATATAATCCAGAATGTCTTGGAAATGTACCTATAAAATCATATTCAGCTCCCATTAAATTTTTTTTCTTTAACTATTTTTATGCCTCAGTATTTGATTTTTATGTGCATCTCCCCCATATTCTAGTTGGTGTTAGTGTCAAAACTCTGCTCTTATTTTGATACAAATAATCTCTTCTCCAATTTCAGACTTTGGCCTCCTTTCCTCCAGGAATGCTGAAATCTGATTCTATACTCCTGGAAGTAATAAGAAAGGATGAAATGGATTTCATAAAGAATAGTGATTGCTTCAGGTAGGGAAAGTATAGGATCTTAAAATGAAAGGAGTGTAACTGCCTCAGATAAAAGAGAGGAATAGTAAGGGAGGATCAGTAAAATTTAGACATTTAATGTGCTCAGATTCACCCAAATCCTTTCAAATATACCCAGAACTAGACACTCAGGTTATTACTATTTCTCAATCATTATAAAATCTGTATAGGATCTGGATTCAACTTGTATGTAATTCTACCATGCATAATCAAACTTCATATCTTGTTCTAGAGATATCAACTCTTTTGTTATAAGAGATAAATATGTATTTAGAAGGAGCTATAAAATCATTGTCTTCTACTGTTAATTGAACTGAGTATTTGAATGCCTGGCTTTATTATTTTATTATTGTTGTTAAACTTTTATTGTACTCAGAAGAACTTAGCATATTCAGGAAAAGATACTGAACCCAGGGCCACACACTAAATTACAACCTCAGCACTTTTTCACAGGTACTTTATTTCAGGCCACTGCTAGGTGATGTAACTTTTGCTTTGACATTCAGTGGACTACCAGTATCCTTTCATTAGATATGAGAGATTCTTATTACATTTAGATCTCAGCAACTCAGATTAAAAACATTAAACATGCACAATGTGCACACAAAATTGTACAAAATATATATTTTGTTTGTCTTCATGTCAAGGAATTCCAGTATTTGTAACTACTTTTGATACTGTAGCTCTCATCCAATAAATATAATATCTATAGCTCTTAAGAACTGTAAAAATAATAAAGTAGAAGTTTCTAATTTTACAAGTAAAACTTCCTTAACATTTTGACTATGTTTATTAAGATGCATTTGATTTTATATCACTGAGCTCAAAAAAGGAGAAAAAAGAAAAATGTTGTTCTAAACATCCTCAGTAAAAATATGATACATGACAATCATTAGAGTTTTAGCAAAATAAATTCTTGTATCTTGATTGTAAACTTTGGTCAATAATGAGATTTCAGTTATAATTTAGTCAATCATTATGTTAATATTTAGTTTAACTTGCCAAATGAAGTAAATTTATTAGTTATTGAATAGCCATTTTCCTTGAGCCAGATATTCAGATTTAAACAGTAAAATGTGTTTGTGAAAAAAAGAGAATCATGAAATATGACATTGATCTCAGACTCATTCTAATAGGCATATAGAGAGTTCAACTCTAAAATAAAAGATTATAGGCTAAGGCAGTAAAGCAAAATCTGTCTTATATGTATTTTCTTTTTTTTTTTTTTTTGGTACCGGGGATTGAACTTGGGTCCTTCTGCTTGCAAAGCAGGCGGTGGAACCACTGAGCTAAACCCCCAGCCCCTTATATGTATTTTCTTCATTTGTACTAGGTACATTCTTTAGAATTACCTAGGTTGCTGTAGTTAAAAAAGGAAAACTACCATAATAATGGATTGATATGGTAGAAAAATATCATAAACCAAATGTATCAGTATTGTTTTGAGCACATGGCCCCACCCAAAACCATAGCATTCCATGAATATGCACCTAAATTAAGGTAACTAAAAACTTTTTAAGATAAATAGAACAATTCAGAGATCCCTCTGAAATTCCAAATTGGCTTAAGAAATCTCAAGATAAGAAAAAAAGGGCAGAAATTATAACCTATTGAAAACTTTTTAAAAGTTTATAGAACATACTGCTCCATTTCTTTTTTTCTTCTTCTTCTTCTTTTTTTTGGTACCAGGGCTCGAACTCGGGTCCTTGCACTTGCGAGGCAGGTGGCAGAAGCACTGAGCTAAATCCCTGGCACTGCATTTCTAACTTAATTACATAGTATTATTATTAGTGGTTATATAAGAATGACGTGAGAAATATGGATTGCCTCATATGGTGCACGTAAATGTTTCTGAAATGAGCACTGAGGTCTGTAAACTGGAGTCACCTGTACTCAAGTTTGCTCAGACTGACTAGGGACTGGTGGTGTTGTGATATGTGTCTAGCACAATTATTCTCTTTTTATTTGTCTTATATGTCCCAAAGAAGCAGTCATTTTTACTTGAAGTTATATCCATATAAACATAAATTCTCCAGTTTTGAATCTTTATTGCATTAATTACAACCTGGATCCAGTCAGTATAGTTTTATAGTAATTTTTGAACTTTGTCTTTGCCTTGAAGGGAAGATCACATTTTATTCCAATCTTATTTTTCATAACACTTTATATACAATGTTTTAATAATGTAGGTTCCCAAGATTCTTTCATTTATAACCATTGATCTCCAAAGACTGATTTTTGTCAGATAGACATTATTATTTTTTCCTTCAAAAAATCACACATGTTTGGTAGTAAGAATCATTAATTACAGGAAAAATTATGGTATACCTATATATTTTTATGCATAACTGCCATATGCAAACCAATTTCATCAGCTTATCATAACTATTAAGTTATCACCAATTCCTTTGGTATTGTAAATGTCCCTATAATTTACCAGAAACTCTCACTATGGAACAACTGACTTATAAGCTCCTTACAGTGACTATAGATGGCACCATGGGAAGAAACTTCTCATCCTTTTAATGCCATACCTAGATCATGTTTTTTGCCAAAACTTACCAGCCTTTTTCTACTGTAATGTAGAGTTCTGCTATATGTCTCTCACTGTGAAGATTCAGTGAATAAGTCAGTGCCAGTTATTGTGTACCTCCAGTACACATATAATAGTTTGTCAGCTACTATCATTTTCCTTTTACTTTATATTTCAAAAAAAATTTTGGTAATCAAGCACACACACACACACAGATAATCAAGACATACTAATTAGGAAGAAAAGGAAAAAGAAAAAAACAAGTGCAGAATAAAGAAAAAAACTCAATGATCAAATTTGTAACAAATAAAAAATACAGAATAAAGAAAAGGCTGGTAAAAACTAACTAAATAAGCCTTCAAATTCTTTTAATTCCTCTTCTCCGCAATTCTTTTGATTGTGTGCCTCTCATGTTACCTCATGGAAGTTTCCAATATATTTTTATTTGGAACATATGTATAAGTGAAATTTCCAAAAAATTGTCTAAAGTAATAACAAAGAGGAACATCTTCTGACTTTCAAAAAGGTTTTTTAAAATAACACATGCTTAAGATGTCATTATCTGCATACACTCACATAGCATGCACTATGGTAATTTAGTAAGATAATGCTCTGTTTTCTTTACTCTGATATGCACAAAAATAAGTGGTTTCAAAATAAATAATTTGTATGAAAAATGACATTTCTAAATATCATAAACATGTAACCACCTAAACTATGAGATGGATATTTAAAATAAAGTGGCTGCTACTTCTAGTTGAGTTTTCATTTTGAGGCAGGTTTTTTTTGATGTTATTATCTCAAGCACATGATCTGTGTTTATAGATGCTGGATATACCATACAAAAAGTATGAGAGTTTGAACTAACATCTCAGACTCAGTTTTCTTACTTTTACAGTAAGAGTAACAAGATATCCTCTAAGTCTTTACACCATGATGTTGCTGTGAGGATTGTATATCAGAGCTTGCACTTTGTAAGCATTTAATAAATATAAGGTATTGTTAAAACAGCAATTTCGCCATGAATAAAAAGAGACAATATAAGAATGCCTGGCAAAAAAGAGAGTGAATATGTTAAATTATTTTCTTTACTAATAAAAAAACCCAAAATTTTTTCAATTATTTCCTTTGGAGCATTCACAAAGATGGAAAACTACAACTAGAAGAATAGATTGACAAATGATAATGTGACAGTTTGAATTTCTTAGCAGAAGAAGAGTGTATATTTCCATCTCACACATACTGGGCTTGGTTGTATTCCTTTGGGTGACATAATGTGAATTATTAGAATTTTATCAGAAAATATTAACCATACTAGTTGTTTTAACATGGCTAATTTCATATAAATTAATACATATAACTAGCTGTTGGAGGTAAATTAAAGGCAAAGGGAAACATAAGATTGTCATGAATCTATAGCTACATAAAGCAGTTGGCATCTCTAAGGCTGGAGAATAAAAAAAAGAAGATGCTGGAATTGTTAAGCATAGTTGTGCAGAGGGGAGACCTGGCAAGTATGGGTCAGAGATATCTGTGGCCTTAAGTCCTATGGAGAGGGACCCTGCAGACTTTGAACACAGATCATAAGGAAAAGGTATTCCTTATTTGAAAATAATGTCTCAGGAATCCAAAGAAGGAACCCTGTTCTGGTAAAAAATAGAAGTCTGGCCGGGGATTTAGCTCAGTGGTTTCGCTGCCTGCTGTGCAGGTGCAAGGACCTGAGTTCAATCCCTGGTAGCAGAAAAAAAAAAGAAAAGAAAAAAAAAATAGAAGCCTGGGAAAGGGGCTTTGACCATCTTGTGCTGCAGTCCCTAAGTAAGCACAGTGAGACTGCTGTTAGGAGTTAAAAACAAACCGTGCAAGCTGGAATTAATTCCAGAGTAAGAAAGTATTATGGGAGTTGTACACATGAGGAAGCGATGACTTTCTTTTTACTTCGGGTTTTCCCCTACTTTTTTCCTCCTCCAGACTTCCAGAATCTCCTAATTTCTAATGTTCTTTACATTTGGAACTGCCCTCAACAATGTATGGTGTCATTCAGCCTGCCCAGGTTGGTACTATCTTGAGCAACTGATGTTTTCAATTGCCATTTAACATCTTATCCTGTGCCCCTATAGAATCATAGGGCATGACCATAAAATCACTTATTTGATAAAGATTAACTGTGATTTTGGAAATTTTAAAATATTTTAACCACATATTTCCCCAGATGATGCTTGGATATAAGAGAAAGAATCATTAGGCAAATAGTTGTTTTGTGGTACTGAATTTTGAATTGGTTTGTTACACAGTAAGATCTGACTAATACATGCATAGAGGTCGGTGGATGGGTATAAGTAGATAGATGTCCAGAAGGACACCTATTTCATTTGTCTTAGTCACTTTTGTCTCTCCATCTTTTGAATAGTGCCTGAGATATATTGATTACTAAAATAATTATTAAATGAATGAATAAATTTATTATAAATGTCTCATATTTCTACATTTTATTTGAAATCATTCCAAATTTTCTAGCCTAAAGGTTACATATGGATATACCATAATTCATTATATAAACTCTTCCATGATGAGAGACATCTAGTTCACTTATAATTTGTCCTTTTATAACTGCACTGTGAATAATATTTTATATCTTCAAGAAAATATTACCTCTATAAATTTTTGTTTGGGCTTTGTTTACAAAAAGTAGCTGAGTGTAGAGACAGGTACCTGTATTCCCAGCACTTGGGAAACTGAGATAGGAGGATGGAATGTTCAAGTTTTACCTGAGCAATTTAACAAGACTCTTTTTCAACATAAAAATAATACAAAGGGCTGAGGATATAGTTCAACGTGAAGGCCTTGGGCTTACACCCCACCCACAAAGAAAACTTCATATCAAAGGGTTTACATAAACAATATCCAGAAAATTTACCTGGAGATTTTTTACTGAAATATAATAGCTATTCTACTACAAATATTCCATGTCATTTAAAAAAGATGACATGGTAATTATCCATGTAAGTACTAATTACAACAATTAATGTTTTCCTTTATCATTTAATAACTTACTCAATGTCCTTTTAAACCATAGAGTACAACTATAAAATAATTTACTTGGTACTTATTTCCATTACAAAAAATTTAGAGAAAGATATGTTTTAAATAAAAGGTTATTTAGATGATTTGCTAGATATTTTTACTGTGACTTAATAGGAAGAAAACTTACATAGTGCATTTTATATTCCTTCTGTATTTTTTTCTTTTTCGGTGGTGGTAGTGTAGATTGAACCCAGGGCCTCATGAATACTAGGCAAGTGCTATACCCAAGCCCTCATTTTATATTCTTTCATCCTTTCTTTCTCTGTGAATTAAATTTCTCAATTCAAATCATAAAACCGTGCTGTTGGAGCTAGAAGAAATCTGAAATATCTTTGTTCTGGGAAGACAGGTTTAGATTTCTAAAGAAATCAAAGTGTCCCTGATTTTGGGGAAAACATAAAACTTCACAAGCCTCTTTGTAATTTAAGCAAGATTCTGTCCTATATTGTTACTTAGTTCATGTCTACAAAGACAGGTGGCACTAGTGCAGACAATTTTGTTGTGGTCTCTTCTTTTGACTAGAAGTGGATCTCATTCCTTCTTGGCCACCTTGAATCTCATAACTATTAATTCTATTTTAAGCTTTGAGTTAAAGAACTTAGCCCGAGCGGTTCACAGCAGATATATTCTAGCCTTCATAATGTGACGATCAAAATTCAGCCTTAGAAAAAAATACTGTTTACCACAGAATAGTAAGCAAGAAATAAAAATTATGTTCCTAGCGATCCCTTAGCAGACAAATTTTCACTCAGGTTACCCTTTCAGAGATTAAAGAAATACATGAACAATGGTATGGTAGATATGATATCTCTGCATGAATGGCAATTTTTACCTGTATTAAACCATAAATGGTGTCTTAGTCACTTTCTCATCACTGAGACACAATACCCAACACCCAAAATATAAAGGAGGAGAGGTTTCTTTGGGGTCACAGTTTCAATAGTCTCAATCCTTGCATAGAGTAGCCAGCTCCAATCCAGGAACCACACAATGGAAAGTCCTGGGGACAAAAAACTGCTCTTGGAGTCCAGGAAACAAGAGAATGAGAAGCCACAGAGGGAGATGTATCTTTCCAGGTCACACCCTTAGTGACCTGCCTCCAAGTAGCCCTCACCTCCTCACTGCACATTTAACTTACAGATAAGTACAGGGCCTCCATGACCCATCCACCTTCCAAAGGACCCTGCTCTGAGGGCCAAGATGGTTTTTGGGGATCATTTTGACCTAAAGTGTAACACATGTGTTGTGTGGACTGACATACAGAGTTTATTTCTTGGGACAATATGTAAATTTGTACTCCAGCAACAGAAGTTTGCATCTTTCTCTGTTTCATCCTGTGTGGATCCTTTTAGGCAACATTCCTGCCTTTGTTAGACCTGGAAAGGACCTCATCTTAAATTATGAATGAACTATCTGGCTTTTTTTTTTCTCGACACACATATTTCCTTACCCCAAAAATGGACATAATGATTATGTAAACTTGCAATAGGATAACTGACACGTTATTATAGTAACAGTTTACTCTGTTTAAGCCATCCCAACTATCATTATTCATTACAAACTATAGACCCAGAGTCCTTGGTTGCCAAAGACTTGAGAAAAAGCCTGAATTCTTGGCTTATGAGCAGGAAAGCAAAGGATTTATATATGAATTGGAGAAAATTTGAATGTTAATATATTCCAGTAAAAAGTGATGTTTGCATTGGCCATAGTATGAAAAAGGGATGGGGAGAACTGAAAATTAGAGATAATGAAAAATTGTAATACACAGGATTGCAAATATGACAAGAAATCAATCTCCTGCTACTGAGTTGGGGAAAGAACGATAAAATGAAAAAAATTTAAGTGCCTCATAATGGACAAAATGTTTGGGAATGACTAGAAAATTAGGCAATAATCTGTCATCTCTAGACTGAAGTTTGATTGCTGTGTCTTCACAAATTATGCCAAAAATAAATGTTGGGTTTTCACATACATCATATGAAGTAAAAAAAATCAAGAATTAGAAATGTAGATTTCTTTTTTCTTTTTGCAAAGAAACCTGAAGTAAAAAAAAATCAGGAATTAGAAATGTAGATTTCTTTTTTCTTTTTGCAAAGAAACCTGCTTTTTTTTTTATATATAAACCCTTACTAATCCAGGCACTGGTAACTTAATCTAGATCTGTTCAAGTAAATTCATATCAACTTAATTACTTATGTTAGCTAAATTCAACATTCACAGATCATTTCTAGTCCAATTTGCAAACACAATGTAATCTTTCTTTGCTCTAACTGCTACTTCAGGTCTCTTGTGAGTGCAAATATTAGAATAAGATTGCTGGTGGCAACAGACACTTGGAAACAAGAGGAGCCCTTGAGCTCACCAAGAATCCCATGGCCTCGTGGAAAATGAAAAGTTACTGCTGCCCAGAGAAACACAATCATGGATCAGATGAAGAATAAAGGTCAGGAAAGCATCAAGAATCTAACAAACATGATGAAAATATCTAACCATAAAGAAGAACAACGTTTCCATATTATTATTACATTCTTTGTAAAAATTTAAGAAAAAAAATCACTGAATTTGCTAAATGTATAATTGGATTAATCAAATTTACATGAAAGCTTTTCCATATAGCTTGTAAATACAAGGAACACTGAAATGAAATTATGTACTTGCCAAATAAAATTATATATTGAAATTCTTAATGTGTATGTAATAGAATCTATATCAAAAAGTTATTTTTCAGGGCTAGGGATTTAGCTCAGTGGTTCCATTGCCTGCCTTGCAAGCGCAAGGAGCTGAGTTCGATCCCCGGTATCAACAACAACAACAACAAAAAAGTTATTTCTCAGACAAAAGACTAATATCATCTAAAATATATAGGCCGTACCAAGGTCGCGAGTTGCGCGGAACATGGCGAAACAGCCTGTGCCCCGGCAGCAATCCACTGGACAGCCCCCCACCCCCACCCCCGCTCCTCTGGCCTCTTCTCTGTACAGCCACCTGGTTCCACACTACAAAGACACAGAGGACACCAGAGCACCAGACCACTATACTAGGTAAGTTAGAGTCATCTTCACCTACCATCAGGACCGGGACTATCTTCATGGGAAGGGCAGCTGGAACCTGCAATGCAACTCTGCAGAGTTCAACCCTACAGGAGGACGGGGAGCTCAACTTGGGACTTGCAGCCAGAAATCTGCCTGAATCTCACGGGTCTGCGACTAGCTTGCTGAGACTCATTGACTT
>NW_004624789.1:1128424-1172700 GCF_000247695.1 Heterocephalus glaber | reverse complement strand
AAAAAATATTGGAACACAAAATTAAAGAACAATAAAAAAAGAACAAATGAATAAACACTTCACAGAAGAAGTACAAATTGTCAATATATATACACGAAGAAATGCTCAGCGTCCCCTAGTCATTAAATAAATACAAATTAGAATAACACTGAAATTCCATCTTACCCTCAAAAAAACATAGCCATCATCAAGAACAGATAATAACAAATGCTGGCAAGACTGATGGGAAAAAGGAACCCTTCTACATTGTTAATGGAATCCAAACCAGTAAAACTACTATGGAAATCAGTATGGAGAGTCCTCAAAAAACTAAACTAGAAATTCCACTTGACGAGCTATTCCCCTTCTAGGTGTCTTTCCCAAAGAATTAAATACATATTACAGTAATACATGAATATCAATGTTTATTGCAGCACAACCTATAATGTTTAAATCTTGGAAGCAGCCTATATGTCCATCAATAGATAAATGGATTAAAAAATATGGGATTTACACACAATGGATTATTATTCTGGTATAAAGAAAGATAAACTTGGCTCATTTGTAAGAAAATGGATCCATCTGTGAACATAATGTTAGTTGAAATAAATCAGATGCACAAACTTAAATTTTGCAAAGTTTCTCTTATAGGAGAAGCCCAAGTATAAATAAAGAACAAAATAGAGGATAGGTAATAGAAAATAGGCAGACATATTTTTCTCAGTTGTGAAGAATATCAAGAGATGGAGGAAGAAAAGGTGATGAAGAAAGGAATTAAGATGTGTTGTGTACATATGCAAACTCCACACATGAAATATAACTATTATGAAATGCGAAGATGTACTAACAAAAAAATTTAATTCATTCACTGCTTTTGTCATTTTCAAGTGCACAATATTACTTAGTACTATTTAGAAATTCAATTGATTCCTAAAGTCAGATTTTTCATTTGTCTGTCTTTAATGGACCCATCACATGGCCTTGCTTCATTAAATTTGATAATCCTAAGGCATCTACATGAAGTATATCTTTTTCTTTTTGTTTCTCTATGTTAAAAGTCTACTAACCTACCATTTCTAGTCCAGTAATTTGAAATCTAGAACAAACATTTTCCTTACTTAAAATGTTTTATCTTCTCATAGGATGCTAACACTCACTTTCTCTTTTACTTCCTTGCTTTCTATTTAATTAAAAAAAAAAAAAAGCTCATCTCCTTTAGTTTCACTAACTACAGATCTGAATATTGATTTCAGTGATATACTTGTTTACATTGGAGCTTAAAGTTCTCAGATTTTAACATCAATTGCTGAAGGAGTTTCCTTTAAGGGAATTAATATTTGAGATTATTTATTCATTAATGATTCATCTGTTTGCTTGCAATATTATCAATTCTGGTATAGGTTGGAAGGGTTATATTTTGGAACTTTGTTTATCTCTCCCAAATTTTAGCTTGAAATAATGCACCTATGGAACATGCTGTCTACTAGCATTGAGTTGACATTTAAAAACTAATACAAAATTACTATTGCTTTTGGCAACCTATTGTTGAGGCTATTATATATAGTATAATATCTTTTAAAATCAAATCAGATTATGATTGGTTTGTAGAATTATTTGAAGTTGAAATTTCACCTCTCCCACTGAAATGGCACAATTTAATTTATCAAATAATGAACACTACATACTCCATTGTTTGTTCGGACACTTGGCTTTTAAAAATCCTAGCACAAATATTAATCTGAAACCACATCCATAAGTGTAGCTGAATTAAGAAAAAAAACAACAACTTAGTGATTGGCAGCAGAATCTCTTCCAAAAAAGTTAACTGTCTTTTTTCTAGGCATTTCCCAAACATTATTTCATTATAGTTTACAATTTCTGCCATAGATTCAAGGTTCTTACTTTATTATTTACCTAACCTTTTATAAATTGACTCATTTTCTAACTAAAGTTCTATTCCTTTGAAAGCAAAATTTTTGTAGATACAAATGGAAAGAATGAAAAACAGTTTTAAAAATTCATTTTTTATATCTATCTCCCTTCTGAAGCCCCGACCTGAAGTTTGTTTAATTTTTTGTTAAGAAAAGTATTATTAGCTGTTATTAGGAAATGTTAAAGGAGTAATAACTGCAAACTGATAATTTCCTGTTGAGTTGCTAAAATACAATGCATTAAGATCATCATTAAGAGAAAGGCATGCACTGAATATTATGTCTAACTTGTTATTTAAGTTTGCTTTTGTATGATGATATTCACACCAAAATTCAGACAATAGTTATTGTCTGCATACAAGAAGTTCATACTTGGATATAATAGTGAGTACCATATCAAGTTGAGAGAGTATGGAAATGGAATTGCACATTGATGCAGGTGAACCAATCCATAGAGGGAATGGGTTTAGAAGGGTTAGGAACTCTGAAACAATGGTGACAATGAGAATCTATGTAAGCTATGAATTAATAAAATATTGGGAAAGCATTACACTTTCCATGAATAGTGGCATAGATATTTGAGCCAACAATGTATAGATCTTAGGAGGATTGCTTCAGCTTGTACTTCAGTTATACAGGATAGAGTCAATGTTAAAAGCTTCTCTCCTCTTTTGTATCATATATATTTATTTTTAATAAGTTATTGAAGGGCTGGGAGTCAAATCCAATGACAAGTGACTTGGCACTGAGTTACATTTCTAGCCTCATTTTTATTGTTCTGATATTTAAATTTTCCTGAACTTATCATATAGTGTATACTCAATTGAAGTTTATTGGTTAAGTAAAATTATATTTTTCTGACAAATCCCAGAGAGAAAGTCAAACAATTAAAGTTTAACTTTAAAGGGCGTAAATGAACACAATTGTGTGGAAATTTAAGAGCTGTCATACAGGCTGGTCAAATACTGAATTATTTGAAAAAATTTTCTGCCCATTATGTATTTTACAGTGTTTTCATGTATTAAAAACAATATATTGTTCCTTTATATTTTAGAAATATTAAAATTGGTAAACATGTATATGATTAAGCAATTCTTATAAAATCTCCACTCTGGGGAAATAGATTTAGACAAAATTTTAATTGTGTTCTACATTTACTTAGCTTAATATGTTTGCATATATTTTAGAATACCTTCAAACAGTATTGTTTTTAAATACAAGTTTATCCCACAGTGCTGCACACTATATAGTCTTTGTGTTTTATTAGCTTATCTTCTGTTTTGTTAATTATTTATGCAAAGATCATGTAAACATGCTTGGATCTAAATCTCCTTCTCCCAGTTGATGTGACTTTGCAATATTTAAAACTTGAAAGCAAATAAAAGTTGTTCATTTGGAAAATAAAGCAAGTTTAGAAAAATTTTTTAAAGTTTATTTTACGAAGTAGGGGGCTTCTATTACTCTTACATAGCAACTGAAATATTTTTCCACTTCCACTGATAAGTGTTTGGGCCACAAATAATACATTTTCATATCTAACTCAGACATGATAGTGTAATTTAATCATATCTAACTCATCTGTAATGTTAGACTCTGAACACCTCCTGAGAATTGTATCTTTGTGTGTATTTGTCTTCAAGTCACTAAATAAACAGTTTACAAGATGTTATTTGGTGAGTCCCTGTAAATACAGTGGCCAAAAAGCAAATCAACAAAAACAGGAGGTGAGGTTTTTACATCAGCCCCAAACAAATGTTTTACATATTCAGGGAAAAGGTTGATTTGTTGCAAATACTTCTACTGCAACATACAGACATAGCTAGGGTCTGGTTACTAACATTGCACAGCATCTTTTTACATTAAAAAGCCAAATTACCTGACTAATCTCCCTAAAGTAGGAAGAAAACAAAAAAGATAAGATCATTATTGTTTAGTTTAAAATCTCTATCTTTTCATTTTGCATTTTTTCCCCAGAGATAGTGCTTTATAAATAAACAAGACAACAGATATTGGATCTGTCAGATGCAGGGTCAAATCCTGGGTCTGTCATTTATTGAATCACTTTTGAAAAATATGTACTGTACAATATTTCTAAACCTGATTTTTATTAAATATAAAATCAAAATATTAAAAATAATCTCAAAAACTTCTTTTATTAGATTAATTTCTAAGTATTTCCATTTTCTTGATGCTACTGTGAAAGGTGTTATTTCTAATTTTTCTCTAGTCAAGTTTGTTATTTGTGTACAGGATGCTACTGATTTTTGAGTGTTGATTTTGTATCCTGCTATGCTACCAAATTTCTTTACTAAATCTAAGAGTTTTTGGAGTCTTCTGTGTAGAGTATCATGTCATTTTCAAATAATGATAATTTAACCTTTGCTTTTCCCATTCTCATTCCTTTTATTTCCTTATTTTGTCTAATTGTTCTGGCTAATGTTTCCAGAACTACATTGAATAGGAGTGGTGATAGTGAGTATCTTTTTCTTGTTCCTGATTTTAGAGTAAAACCTTTCAGTTTTTGACCATTTAGTAATATGTTGGCTATTGGTTTGTCATAGATGGCTTTTATCAGATTGAGATAAAGACCTTCTATTCTAATTTTCTGTAGGATTCTTATCATGAATGGGTGTTGGATTTTGTCTAATGCTTTTCCTGAATTTGTTGAGATGATCCTGTGGATTTTGTCCTTAGTTTTGCCTTCAGAACTTTTTGGAGTACTGGTTTGGTGGTCATTAATTTCTTCAAGTGTTCTTTATCATGAAAGTATCTTATTTCTCCATCTATTTTAAAAGATAATCTTGTGGGATATGTCAGTCTGGGTTGGAGGTTGGTTTTTTTCAGGACTTGAAATACTTCATTCCAAGCTCTACTTGACTCACGAGTTTGTGCTGTGAAGTTTGCTGTGATTCTGATGTGCTTTTCTTTATAGGTGATTTGTTTCTTTTACCTAACAGCTTTTACTATTCAGATCTTAGGTTGAATTTCTTGAATCTTGACTACTATATGAGTTGGTATAGTTTTTTGGTCATGGCTAATTGGAATTTTGTACCCCTCTTTATCTATATATCATGTTCTTTTTCCCCTGCTTGGGAGATTTTCTGCCATTACTTCTGTGAAAAGATTTTTTTGTCTTTGGTGCTATCTTCTGATTTTTTTTATTGATTCCTATCAGTCTTATGTTATTCTTCTGTTCAACATCTAGCAGGTATTAGATTGATTTTTCCTGGTCCCTTACTGTTTCAAAGAAGTCTTTCATTTGATGATCACAAATGCAAACTTATCTTCTAGATCTAATATTTGGTCCTCACATTGGTTGATTATGCTGCACATACTTTCAATAGAATTTTTAATCTCCTGGATATCTGATTAAATCTGTTTCATGGACTCCAATTCTTTCCTATGTTGGACATTCATGGTTTCCATCATTTTCTTAAACTTCTCTATTTTTTTATCTGTACTTACTCTAGATTCACTAACCATATCCTTTATTATGAAAGTCATCTCTTTAGTTATCTGTGAAATTATTTCTGATTTATTTTTTTCTAGAGGCTCATTTATCTTCTTTGTTACTTCCACTGCTACCATTTCAAAAACTTCAGCTGAGTGGCTTTTGATTTCTTTCAACCCAGTGCCCTGTGGATTTGCCTTTGGTGACCTGGATGTCTGGGTTTGCATCTTGTTTCCATGTCCTTTCATTTTCTATTTTTAAAATTTGTTCACTGCATTGATGCTTATAAACTACTTATAGTAGGTAGTTTATTACTAGTTTTGAGATCTCCTTAGGAGATGACTTCTTTTCAGAGATATCTTCTAAGTTTGGCTGGCTTTTGGTTTTTGAATCTGTTCCAAGATCCTGCCTCTTCAATTTTTTAGGGATGAGAAGTTGCTGCCTATTTGGCCTGCACCAAGTTCCTTGGTACTGGACTATGGTATTGTTTATGATCTCTAGACAATTTCACTATTGTAAAATAAGGAAAAACAACTAATCACAGCAACTATGGCAATAATAGTACAATCACTAGTCATAAAATTTTCAAACACAGTTTTAGAAAATGACAAACTGCAGTAACAGTTAATTTGGCATCTTTAACAATAGTTATAAGATTTATAGTTGTATAACAAAATCAAAAACAAATCAAAGAATTATATACCATAAATATTCCCTCAATGTGGGATTTTCCCCTTAAGGAAGAAAACTTAAAATGGATAAGAGGAAAAGGTAGAGAAATAAAAAAGAGAAAGAGATTAGAAGCAAGGCTGAACAACAAAGGAAGATTACTCAAGCTTTAGGAGTCTGGTAAAGAATACGAGGGAAAGAAAGAAGAAAAAAAACAAAACCAAGAACTAAGCAAAACAAAAAAGCTAACAACAATGTTGACACTCATGAAAGAAAACAAAAACAAAGAATTAAGAAAAAAGAAAAAAAAACAGAAATTTCTCTGTGATTTTAAAGATGTAGTTATTTTCAAGAGTCTACAGTCTTGTGATAGTGTCCAGTTCATGGTGAGTCTCTACTGTCTCTGATTGAAAAAGGATGCACAGAGAGCCCAGATCCACACTGAATGATCCCAGCAATCCTGCAATAGGAATGGGTTGGGGTGTCAGTTCTGGTGCTTTGAATCCCACAGAAGTTCAGACTGATCTTCAGATTTGGTTGTGGAGTTGGTGCCTGAGTTATTCAGCCTAAAGGACTCTGGGTGTCTCTTGCTGGCCTGACTTCAACTCCTTAACCCTGAGTATTTCCCATAGTTATTCCTCGCCCAGTCACTGAGAGCCCTGAGGTAAAGCTGACCAATGGCTACACTGAGTACCATGTTCAGTTGGCCCTACCCTAAAATGGCATTTATCTAAGCACCTTCTCCAAGGGATGCTTGGATTGGAGTTACTCACCAGCTCTTGTAGCTCACAGTATGCACTGCTCCATTCCACTGGTGGATTTCTCCTTGCAGACCTCTAAAGTCACTCACCCTCACTGTACCTCTGTAGATTTGAGCCTCCTCTCTCACACAGTGAGTGGGGAGTCAATGAGAAATTCTAATCTTATGAGGGGAATTACTCTTCTTGCTACTCATCACAGAATAACTTTTATCATTATTTCTTTTGAAGGGAATTACTCTCCTTGATACTCAACACAGAATAATTTTTATCATTTTTTTTGCAATTCCCTTTCTAGCAAGTTATTTCTACCATGACTTTTTGGGGAGTTCACTTATTTATTTTGTGTTTCTATAGTTGCATATTGTTCTGGTGCCAAATTTGGCTCTTGTTTCGTTCTGTTCCATTTGTAATTAAAAACAGCGCAAGAACAGAAATTTATCTCAGTGGTTCCACCACCTTCCTCGCAAGCACAAGGTCCTGAGTTTCATCCCCAGTAACAAAAAAAATTAAAAAAAAATTAAAAAGCAAAAACAATAGAGACAGGCTTCAGTTTTCTGGTAATTTTGTGTTATTTTCCTTCCACTATGTTATTATCAGTATTTATTAAGCATTAAGTAATGATGGATTCATTTGAAGGTATCATAATTTTTGATATTTTAAAGTCCATACACTGGAATTTAAAAATATATCAGTTACATCTGTGCCATTAAAATAATTTAAGATGGTTTTAGACATTTATTTTTTCTAAGGAAAATTAGAATGAATTTTTTTCCTGAAACATTATACTGTAGGGAGTTCTCTCCTTGATAGCGATCCTATCAGAGAAGACAGAGAATTTCTTTGTTTAAAGATACAAAATTGAATAAATGAACCTAGCCTTGGCTTTATTTTGTCCAGCTCATTTAGGTTGTCCCTCAATTACTAAATGAAGAAAAAAATCTTTCTTTTCCTATAATATTCTCAAAAAAAGTGTGGTACATCCAGAATGGAGAGCATATGGCCACCAGAACATTTCCTCTTGAGCAGAGTAGATGACCCAGATTTAAGGTCTTTAGTAATTAGGTGAAAGAGAAAGGCAATATTATGCTACCTGTGAGACAATAAACCTTTATTGGTAAAACCTTCTGTTCATACAGACTTTTGTAAAGCTATCAAAAAATTTAAGTGAAAGAGAAAAATAACCGACACCTATTGTACAAGTACAAATAATTCACAATTTATCTGGTCACATAAACCTAAAGGCCTCAAGAACAAATACAAGACATATTCAATTTTGAATGTAATAGATTTACATTTTACCCTCAGGTTCCTTGCTTAGTTTTGTATCAGCATCCAAGAGGAAAATCATGTTCTTTTATGGAAATTTAGAAAGTGCATCAATAAAAGTTTCAATAGAAATATTTAAAAGGAGAAAAAAAGACTTTGTTCAAGACTACTGCAATAGGGGTGAAAGTTTTTTGAACTCTGCTCCCTACACAGAAACAAAATATAAGAGAGTTTTAAGCAATGGTGATGAAATGAAAAAGTATTAAAGGATTAGTAGGGTTTTTAATACTGGGACAAAATTCCTAAAATAAATAAGGAGAATGATGGTTAATGTGATTAAGCTATTTGTGTTTCCTAATTGACCCTTATGGAAGTTAGGCTCCCACATTGCCACAGAAATTATGAAATAGGGACAATGTGTTTCTTAATCATTATATTTTAAAAGAATGGCTCCCAGGTCTTTGATAAAGATATCCCTAGGTTAACAAACCTGTCAAGAAGTGGGAGAAAATTTATATTCCAAAAGATCAGAGCTACAATTTATGTTTGTCAAATAAAAGCTCAAAGAAAAAAGAAGTCAAAACCTGTAGTCAGAAAGAGAACTTGCTAAAGTTTAGACAAACTAGGCACAATATGAAGACTGTCTTGATCATGATTAGAATGATTAATATGGACAGAATTAAAGAAAGAGGGTGGGGTGAAAGAAAGGAACTGATTCATTTGGTTTGCAAAATTCATTTTATTAAATAATTACTCAAAACTTAATTGCCTAATTTATTGTACTTTATAAAACAGTAGAATAAAGAAGTCATTCTTGTCTTCTGAGAGTTTACTTAATTATAGGAAATATAATACCTATGAATCAATAAATTTACAATAAAATAAAATTGAAGAGTAAATGTTCCATAAATGTTATAGAAGCAAAAGGAATATTATTCTTTTTTTTTTTTTGATACTGAGTATCGAACCCGGGTCCTTGTGCTTGCGAGATAGGCGGTGGAACCACTGAGCTAAATCCCCAGCCCAGGAATATTATTCTTAAAATGACTTTATGATTTGTGTGTATGAGAACAAACTTTTAAACTCAACTCTTAGGAAGGATGAGGCAGGGAGATCCAAATTTGAGCCCAGTCAGGACTACATCAAAAGACCTTGTCTCAAAATAAAAAGGGATAAGGATGAAGCTTAGTAGAAAAGTAGTTGTTAAACAGGCACAGGCTCTTGTGTCCAATCTCCAATACTGAAAAAACAACATATTACACAAGGAGTTAATTAGAATTTGACTCCTGAAAAGAAATGTAAGATCCAAAAGAATGAAAACGCTTCCATTAAAATATTTGTATAAAGATAGGATTTTTAAAATATATTTTGAAATGCAACTTTAAAATTGAGTGTCTGTGAATATTTATTTTAATGCCATTCATTTATCTATTTAAATAAAACTTCTATAGAGCACCAGATATGTAATGTATCTTCTAACTATTGTGGATTTAAAGATAAATACTGCACTATTGCTTCAAAGTACTCATGGGTTCAAAAGATGAATGGCAAGTAGACACACAGTTACTAGAGAAAGGTATTATAATAACAGCAAATACATGAAGTACAAACACATGAAAAAAGAGATAACTTTTATGTCAGAGAATGCTTCGAAGATTTTGAAGAATTCAGAGGAGGACTAAAGTGCTTTTGTAGTCTTGTGTTGACAAACTAGCTAGGAAAAATATGAGAATGAGCAAATAATGAGGTTTAAGGGAGGTAGGTGGACAAAATGTTAGAGGATAGATTTAATTTTTGATCTCATCCAATTCATTCCTGAAGCAGAAACCAAAGTGATTATTTTGAAACATAAATGAGATCATGTCATTTGTCTGCCTTATTTGTTATCTTTCTGATTTATTTTAATTCTTTATATATTATACTTATAATTATATAATTTATTAGATTTACATTATTTTCCATGCCACATAAGACATTTTCCTGCTTCTCTAATACACAATTGTAGCCATTTTCTTTACTTGCCTGTTTTTAATTGTGAGAATGCAGTACCCTCTATCATTATTACATAACTGAATTGTCTTCTTCCTTCCTCTCAGAGGATTAATGTCACTTCTCCATAGAATCTTTTGCAGAACACCATATGTAAATATCTCCATCATCTGCCATTTTAATTTGCAACAAAATTAACTTTCATCTTGAACTCATCAAACTTTATGATTACTTTAACCATTATTTATTTGCATGTTTCATACATTTCCTAAAAATTAGTAATATTAACTATTTATGAAAATATCCTTAACAAGAATAATGGCTAAAAGAAAAAAATATTTATATGGAGATGTAAGAAACAGAAGAAGGGGATATTAAGGAAAGCGTCATGTTTTTAAAGATGCATTTTAATTACTTCCAACTTACATTATGCCAAATCTTTATATATTAAAAATACATTTATGTAAAATGTAAGTCTAAAAAATTGGAGATAAATTTAATGAACCAATAAAGGTAGTAATATAACTTCATAGATGAAAAGAATCCTCCTGTGGAATGAACAACATAGTATCTTACCTGGACATTCTTAAAGGGAATGCTTACAAACAAAATAATCTAATAAAAAACTGTTTTTCCATTTTATTGCACTAATTACATTTTCATGATGGTTAAATTTTTCTTTATCTTTATTATATAGTAAAGAAAATAGTACTTTTAGGGTTTTCAGATAAAAGAAGAGAAGTAAGTGTGAAATTTTAAATAGTTGACAAAAATCGATACCATTGAATTTGAGGTTGACTATGATCTCATACTGGTTTTTTTTGTTTCTCTGTTTAAAACTTTCTTTTACCAGGATTCATCCACTGAAAAGGTCTAAAATGAATGATGGCACAGTGGTTCTGAGCAACCACATGTGTATATCATGTTTTCTACATATTGGCCTGCAGTAGCAGTATTCAGTGCTATTTGAAAAAAATACTTTGTTTAAGCTTTAGGGTAAGAAATGTACAGAAAATACTTAGAGTAGTTTGCAGTGCACAAATCAAAGAAGCTATCAGTGAGTCATTTAGTTATGCAAAAAGTCACAGTTGACAATCTTAAAGGGATTCCATTTTAAAAGATAGGGTTAATATAAAGATTAAAAACCCATTGAAATTAATTTAAACTATTATTTTTTCCCATTCAATTAAAAATAATTTTCAAATAGTAGGAAATGAAAAAATGGATAACTTATTATTGAGGATAGTAAGCATTCCAATAACTAAATAAGAAAATCAGTAATAAAGAGTATGAAATATTTTCTTTCCTTTTCTCAAAGAAATTCAATTTAGATATCAGAATAACCCTACTTTCTGAGTAAAAGAAAATCCTCTATATACCTGAATTTCAATTAATATATAAGAGGAAAAAGTAGAATTAAAAAAATCATCACTTGAATCAACTAATGCATTAGTCAGCTATCCCATTGCTGGAACACAATACCTGACACCCACAAGTTAAAGAAGAGGTTTAATTTAGCCCATTGTTTCAGGAGATTCAGGACATTCTGGGCAGTCTCTAAAGCAGGAATATCATGGAGAAAGGGTGTGGCAAAGCAAAGTTGCTTGTTTCATGCCAGCCATTGCATAGAGGAAGGAAAAATTTCAGAGAGGAATGGGTGAAGGACCAAGCATAGAGTCTAAGGCCATGCCTCCATGGCCAACCTTGACACATCCAGAACTGTGCTACACCATGGCAGATTATAAAGCATATTAAGTTGATACTCCACTTTACCTGCCATATCCCACCCCTTTTCAATCTGATAAACAAACACATCTTCTTAAATCATACTTGATTTTCAAATAACAACAGCAGCATGTTCTTAATTCCAACTAACGACAACTATCCTGTGTACACCCAGAGACACAATAATCTCTTTCCCAAGGTTTCAACAGTTCTATCATTTTTTGAAAGTCTAAGTCAAAGTCTCTTCTGAGACTCAAAGCATTCTTACTTATGAACCTAGAAAACTCCAAAGCATATTACAGTATGCAAGACCAAGGCACAGAGACACAGTAAACCTTCCAATTCCAAAAGGGAGGAGTGGAGAAAGAAAAGAATTGGACCAAAGCAAGTCTGAAATCCAGTAAGGCAAATAAAATTAAATTTTAGAGCCCCAGGTCCTGCATCCATGGCTTATTTTGATAAGATGTGATTCCAGATGGCATCGGTCGCCCCACATTTATGGCCTTATTGGTTGCACAGGTTTCTTTTGGGCTGGCTCCATTCATAGCCATACTGCTTTCCTTGGCAAAAATCCCACATTCCTGGCATCTCAGACTTCCTGGGTTCACCACTGCACCACATATTTGGCTTTATCCCCACAGGTTCACCCATCTATTTCTCAATGGCTACTTGCCTGACCTTCCAGGACTTTCTTTGAAATATTGGTAGATGCCTCCTTGATCCAACATCACATCAAAAATGTAAGCATTGCCACCAGTGTGGACAGTAACCAGGTGCTTCTTTGACCATGGCAACAACAGCTTCCAAGTGCCTACATGGCTGAGTAGAGTGAAAGGAATCCCAGAGCATAGGGCCCAGGGGTTCTAATCTCAAATTAAAAGCTTACATTTTTGCACCTTTGAGCCTCTGCTAGATGGGATCTTGTTGAATCTGAGATGCTCTTAAGGAATCTTTCATTTTGTCTCTGTATAAAGTACTTAGCTTATATTTAATGGTGTTGATCTCTTCAGTAACCACGCTCCCTTGGCACCAACATTATACATGGTTCCATCTGGTGAAGACTTAAGTTTTTCAAATTTTTCAGCTGTGTCTCTTATCTTCAATTCTTACTATAAATCTGACTAAAAGCAGAAAGGAATACCCGTGCCAGAGCCTGAATGTTAAGCTGTTTTGAAATTTACTCCACCAGATGACTTAGTCCACTGCCCTGAATATTATTCACTGGTGGAGTCCCAGGAAATGGGTAAAATATAGAAAAATTTTCTGCTTTATTGTAGCACACATGGTTTCTCGTCCAGCTGCCAATGTAGTTCTTGCTCCCAAGTGAAACTGCCTGAGCTGAGCCTTTACTATTTGAGTTCCTACCAGCATTCTGGTCTTCTTACCTCCCATCATAAACACTCATCTGGCTCTGCTTATAGTATTCTAAGGCTTCTCTACCAAGTAACTTCAAATCTTTCAAAACTCCTCACAACCCAGTTCCCTAAGCTTCTAAACCATATAGTTAAGTACAATCACAGAAACAACCCCACTCTCAGTACAAATTTTCTTACTAGTGATTTTTCGTGTTGCGGGAACACATTACTTGACACCCATAACTTGAAGGAGAGGTTTAATTTAGCTCAGTTTCTTAAGATTCAGTATGTGTTTGGCAGCCCACACAGCAGGAACATCAGGGAAGAAGGGGATGGAAAAGCAAAGCTTCTAAGTTTGTGGAAGAACTGAAGCAGAGCACCAAAAGAGTTCCATAGAGGAAGGGTGGCAGGGAGAAGACATAGATCCTAAGGCCATGCCTCCATGACCCACCAATCTCCAGGGTGAATGTAAAAGTCAATTGAGTTAATATTTAAATCTAACTGCCACAACTAATTTAATGATCATATCAAGTAAGTATGATACAATCATTTAAAAATACTTTGTGATTCAGTGCACTTATTTTCCTTCACTTATTTACTGATTTCAATATTTAAATGATTAGAAAAATAGAGGGCAGACTAGAAGCAACTGATACCCACAAATTACTCTGGGATTGTATTAGTCATTTTCACATCACTGGGACAAAAATACCAAACAACTGTAATTTAAAGGAGGAAAGTCTCATGGTTGGTTGGCTTCAAGGAAGAAACAAGATGGCAGAGGGTATGGTGGAGGAAAGCTGCTCATCCCAAGAATGTCAGGAAATAGAGCTAGAAGGGCAGAGCGGGGGACACAAATACACCTTTTCAGATCATGCTCCCAGTGACCATCCTCCAAGTAGTCCCCATGTCCTAACAGCACATTTAGCTATGAACTCATTGATGGCTTAAACTGCTGATCAATATAGCGCTTCCATGGCCCAGTCAGCTTCCTAGAGCACATTGGACTTTGCTGGGACATTTTAGATCACATAACGGATATTCATCAAAAAGCAACAATGGGCCAAGGATTTAGCTCAGTGGTTCTTCCACCTGCCTTACAAGCACAAGGTCCTGAGTTCAATTCCCAGTACAAAAAAAAAAAAAAAAAAAAAAAAAAAAAAAAAAAAGAAAAAGAAAAAAAGCAATAGAGCTCTGGTCCACTCCCCGACCTGCTTACGGACAGTTCAAGTGGTAGATTTGGCTGATGGTCCAGATTCCGTGGCCTTTCACTCTCAGATTGGATAAAGGTTAAGTCAGTTGCTGGAAATTAATGCACCCACTGGCTGATTTACACAAGGTCCCACCTACAACCAGAAAAGAATGGAGTTCAGCCTCCCACAAGCTCTAGGAGGACCCTTCTATTGGGACTGAAGCAGAGGATGACTCAAAACTAATTTGCACTCCAGTATAAATACATATTATCACAAGAAAATACTACGGACAATGTTTTTTATTTTTATTATTTTATAGTGGGTTTTTTTTGAATGGGCCATGAGGTTTTATATGTGCTTTTCAGTGCTTATTAGCACTGGGTATTGGTTTTACTTCTGAAGTTTCTCAATATGTCGTATTATATTCTCTCACACCAAGGATTGTTTTGTGAGGTTCCCTAAATTAACATTTTTATTAGGTAAATAATTGGGTTCAATTTCCCTATATTTTCTTACTTTCCATTTAAATTCCCCCTTGCCTCTTTTTTCTTCATTCCCACTTTCATGGTCAAAAGAGACAGGGGTATTGAATTTCATACAAAACTGCTTGGCATAAAAGAACACCAATACAATCATAGTGGGGGACTGCAATATCTCATTCTCACAAATAGGTCAGTCAAATAAAAAAATCACAGAAGAAATATCAGTGTTAAATCACACCTTAGAACAATTAAATTTAACATATATTTGAGACTGTTTCATCTATAACCAGGAGAATATACATTATTTTCAACAACTCACAGAACTTAGTCCAAAGAATCATATACTAGGGCTTAAAATAAGTCTCATTAATATAAAATAATTGAAATAATCTCATGAATCCTAGGGGATAATAGTGTAGTAAAACTTAAATACAACAAAATAAAACACAGAAACTATACAAACCATTGAGATTGAACAATGCACATGTGAGTTGTCACTGAGTCACAGAAGAAATCAGAGAAGAAATTTTCTTAAAAATTCTTAGAATCAAATGATAATGGCAATACTGTATAACAGAATTGGTGGGACACACTGAAAGTAGTCCTAAAAGGTAGGTTTATAGCAGTGAGTGCCTGCATTAGAAAAAGAAAACAATTTCAAATAAATAACAGAAAAATGCACCTCAAGTTCCTAGAAAACCAAGAACAACCCAAATCCAAAACAAGTAGGAGGAAAGGAATATAAGGATTCCAGTGAAAATTAATAAAATTGAGCCTAAAAAACCCCACAAAGAATCAAATAATTAAATTGGGTCTTTCAAGTATAACTAAGATTGATAAAACTTTAGTGAAATTTATCAAAAGAGAGACCATCCACTTCAATAAAATTAGAAATGATAAAGACAAAATTACAACAGACCACACTGAATTCCAGAGGATTATTAGAAATTGCTTTGAAAACTTTTATTCTACTAAGATGAAGACTCTAAAATAAATGGATAAATTCTTAGAAAAGTATAACTTTCCAAAATTTAACAAAGATATAAAAACCCTGAAAATACCAAAAGCAAACAATGACATTGATGTAGTAGTAAAAACTCTATAACCCAAGAAAATGGCAGGTCTCAGTGGATTTAACAATGAATTACAATGGAACTTTAGGGAAGAACTAATACCCTCTATTCCTTGAATTTTTCATGTAAATGAAAGAGAAGAAATGCTTCCAAGCTCTTATTATGAAGCTAGCAATCTCTATTAAAATAGCAAAACATTGTTCACAGAACTAGAAAACCAATCTTATAATTCATATGGAAAGAGGCCCAGAATAGCCAAAGCAGTGGGGCTGGGGGTGGGGATTAAAGCAATAAGCATCACAATGCTGGTTTTCAAGTTATGTTACAAAGCTATACTAACAAAACAGCTTGGTACTGGCACAAAAATAGACATCTGAATCACAGGAATGATTCCATATACCTTCAGCAATCTGACTTTTGACAAAATGTTCAAAAGGATATATTAAAAAAAATAATAACAGGACTGGGGATTTAGCTCAGTGGTTCTGCTGCTTGCCTCACAAGCATGAGGTCCTGAGTTCAATCCCCAGTACAAAAAAAATATTAATAATAACAAATGATGCCAGTTAAACACGTTATCTACATGGAGAAGATTGACAATAGATGCATAACTCTCATCTTGTACCAAAATCAAATCAAAATGGATCAGAGACCTAGATATAAAAACATAAACATTAAAATTTCTGGAAGATAACCAAGGGGCAACACTTGAAGCTATAAGCATAGACAAGAATTTTCTGAACAGAATACCACTAACACAGGAAATAGTATCAAGAATCAACAAATGAGATTAAATCAAATTAAAAACTTCTGCACAATAACAGGAACAGAGTGAAAAAATAACTTACAGAATGGGAAAAAAGTTTTGCGAGATACTCTTCTGAAAAAGGATTAATATGTACAATACATAAAAGAGCACAATAATCAGGCATGGTCATACACTCTTGTAATCCCAGCATTCAGGAGGCTGAGGCAGGAAGATTGCCATGAGTGTGAGGCCAACCTGGGGTACATAGTGAGGCCCTATGTGGAACAAAAACAAAATAATAAATAAATGAAAAAATTAACCCCAAAGAACAAGAAACCCCCCTCTAAAATGGGAAACAAATTGAACAGACACTTCTCAAATAAAAAAGTGTAATACAATAATATATGAAAAAATGTTTTTCCTCTTTAGAAATTAGAAAATCTGAAATCAAAACAACTCTGAAATTCCATTTTACCCCTCTAAGAATGGCTATCATCAAGGAGGAAGGAAGGGAAAAGGAAAAAAAAAAAGACAATAGAAGGAAAAAATATAAGCAAAGCTTTTGTAAATAAGGAGGGGAAAAGGTGTTGAAAGGAGGGAAAGGAATTGGGGAAAACAGAAGAATCAGTATATATCATACACAAGTACAAATTCCTTATGATGAATGTGATCATTATGTATATCTAAAATGCACTAATAAATTAAAATTAAGTTTTTAAAAAAAAAGAATGCAAAGGGCCAGGGACTTAGCTCAGTGGTTGCGTCGCCTGCCTCACAAGCACAAGGGCCTGAGTTCGATCCTCAGCACCAAAAATAAATAAATAAATAAATAAATAAATAAATAAATGCAGAAAGCAACTGAGGGGGAAAGAACCCATCTATATTTCTGGAAATGTAAATTTGTATCACTAGTATGAAAATCAGTATGAAGAGTTCTCAAAAAACTGAAAATAGAGATTTCATTTGGCCCAGGAATACCACTCCTAGGTATATACCTGAAAGAACTAAAATGATGGTATAAAAATGATCTATGAATACACATGTTTATAAAAGCACAATTAACAGTAGCTAAGCTCTTGAAACAGCTTATATGTCCACCAAGAGAAAAATATCGAAATAAAAATGTGATTATATTTAGATATATTAGCATATTATTCAGCCAAAAATGAGAATGGCATCATTCATTTGCAGAAAAATGGATGAAATTTAAGATAATAATGCTAAGTGAAATAAGTAGAAACAAATAATGTTAAATATTACATGATTTCTCTTATATGAGAAACCTAAAATATAAATAAATACATAAATGGGTAAAATAAAGGGAAAATGCTAGAAACATGAAAGCAGGCCATTTGAAAATTGGGAGGGAAATCAAGTATTAAGGTGAGGTAAGGCACAGGGTAAAGAGTCAAAAATGACCAAGGTATGTACAAATTTATCAGTTCCACAAAGCAAACATAACTATTATGGATTGGAAACCCATACTGATAAAATGATTTAAATAAACATATTCAATTAAAGATACTAAAACCACCGTAAATTTCCAATGAAGAAAACAAACTATGTCTTTCTCAACTAATTGATGATCCACTGCTGAAGGGATCACTAGCCATCATATGTCTCCAGTTAGGATGTGATAGGATATCCAGAGCACCACCTAGTAAATGTGGTTGACCTATAGATATTATTTTTAATGCACCAGAAATATGAGGTTTAAAGCAAAAGACAAAATGGAGGAATGGGGAGAAAGGGGGAGGAAATAGAATGAAAAAGATAATTGAATTTGAGCCAGGGGTTTAGCTCAGTGGTTTCGCTGCCTGCTGCGCAAGCACAAGGACCCGAGTTCGACCCCCAGTACCAAAAAAAATAATAATAATTAAAAATAATTGAATGAAAATAGAGCTATTGTGAATAGAATGTGTATCCCTTCCTTATTACTGGGGACAGGTTTGTGCTGTTTTAATCAATAGAGCACATCAGAGTTGTTAATTTATATCATAAGGAAGTATATTTTTCTGCCTGGTGATTTTAGATTATTCTTACCAATGTTACGTAAGAAGTCCAACTTTCTGAGACTTATGTGCTGGACAGGATACAAATTATATAAGCCAATCAACAATCCATATCATCTTGCTAAAACAAAAGAAGTATAAGTCAGATGAACACCAATCCTCTTGCCCAACTGTGTACAATTGAATAACCATATAAAGCTAAAGCTTCATCTAATTGAGCATTGCCTACATTCCTGATCCTGAGACCCATGACAATAGCTGTTTTATATCACAAAGTTAGATGCTAATTTTTTTATGCAGAATAATTAACTGGAGTAATTGGAGATTGTTGACTTTTTAGGTTAATTATGCTATTATGGCTATGAAATGTACTTATTTGTAGGACATAAAACAAATATATTGAAGGGTAAAATACAATGTTTGAGACATAAATCAAGCACTTAGGACTGTATAATTTTTTAATCTATGTAACACATAAAGGCGAGCCCATTCTATCATCCTCTATATTTTATTGGTTTCTTAAATTTTATTTTTAAATTAATTTCATTGGTACATTTTAGACATATATAATGTTAACATCCATCATAGGGAATTTGTACCTGCACATACTATATTTTGATTCTTTTTTCCCCATTCTCCTCCCTTGTTTGTTTGAAGTACATTTTTGAAAGACTTACAGAAAAAAAGCAAAATTAGTTTTTCTTAGAAAGTAAAGTGGGGTGGAGCTGTAACTCCTTGTCATTTTAATTCAAATCCTAGAAGAAAGTAGGACTTAAGAAGTGATTTAAAATGGAGTTAAAAGACAGACTTGGGGAGAATTAAAATGAGAATGAAAACTGGAGAATCAAAAAGGAGCTTGAAAGATATGATAAAATCACTTTGTACTGTAATTCTGTGTTTTATGTGAGTTACCTCCCATCAGCTTGTGGAATCATTTTGGGCAAGCACATTACCTTCATTCACCTTTGTATTCCTAATTACCAGCATACTGTCTGGCATGTTGTGGACAGTCAGTAAATGTCACACAAAGGAGGCAAAAGAAGAGCCACATATAATAAAAAAAAAATGAAAATTTAAAAATTAAAAAAGGAGTTATAAGATAGATTTGAGAAAAATAAAATGGTGGAAATTGTAATTTTAAAAAGCTGTACACGTATATTAGTCTAAAAACTCAACAGTGTTTCCATAAGGTTTATAGAGGATTCAGATTTGTATGCAAGGCCCTGAGTACAGGTTTGTTGTATCCATGTTGGCATGGGCATAATAAAGATCCAGGGCATGACATTCAGAATGTACAGTGTACAATTGGAAATAAGAAATGGAGAGAGACAGACATTGAAAATTGAAGAACATTCACATCTCATCTGAAACAAATACAAATGTATTTATGCACATAATAACTTTTCAGCATTGTTAGAAAAAACAGACATTAGTTTATTATTATATTTCTCAGAAAAAGTATATAGAATAACCTCAAAAGATTAATTGAATCACAGTGAAAGTCATCATTTTCTATACATAGGGTGCCTTCTGACCATTATTGCTAATGCTCATACATAAAATCTCTGCATGGGTGGTACTATTATTTTAGTTTTAAAAATAAAATAGTTGAATGTTGAAGATTTCAATATTTTGTCAAAAATCTCATGTGGTAAATTAATCTGGGATGTGACAAGAATCACTGTGAATAATAATTGAAGTAATGTTAACTTCATTTTTCCATGAAGAAAATGACACAGAACCATTTTTTCATAAATGGCTAGAACTTGAGATCTCCCTAATTCCAAAAAACTTTTCAACAGAGAAAATATTGTGTGCCTCTCTGTAATACCAGATTGAAAGATATTTAGTTACACATACTCGTAGTTGTGACTATTTACCATAAAATTGCCTAAAAAGTAGGTCAAAAGAACTGATAACAGTTTTTAATATAAGGAAAAATAGAGGTTGTATAATGCAATGTAAAAGCTGTTAGCTTTCTTGAACCTGCTGTGGTAATAGCTGAAATTAATTTCTCAAAAGCTGAGAAATTTGGTAGAGGTATTTGAGGTTAAGAATATCCCTATGAGAAAAAGACAAAATTAAAAAATAGAAGAGGGATGATGAAGAGTAGAGAATCCCTGTTCATCTTTCCAGATGTCACCAAGTGGTGGCTCATGTTTAAAAATGATGTAAAGAAAATTCCCTAGGGAAGGAATCAAGCCATCAGCTTTAAAGAGCAAAATAACTGCAGAATTGTTGAAAGGGGTACACAGACTGAAAAACCCAGGATGAAGACATGGAAGTAGAAATCCATACAAAAATAACAGGTCTGTAGAGGTAGTGTGATAGAAAAAGAGAAGCCAGGTAAAAATAAAAGGTACTTGCCACAGACAGCTGAGGTTGTGCAAGGAAACAAGATATAAATGGAGAGTAAAAAAGGCACAGGTTAAGTTGTCTCTACAGAAAAACAATTGTAATGCTTGTGTTACCAAATAATGGTAGTGATCTTTATAAAGGAACCTTAGAAACAAATAACAAGAAAGAATCTGAGCTGATGCAGGATTACAGCTCAAGTAGTGAGGAGTTCAAGAGAGAGAGTACTTTAATGAGTTATTATGGTTAAGTTAAACATATTTTTAGAAATTACTTACTAAAATATTTGAAAATTCTCACCAGAGTGGAATCTCAAGTTGATTATTGTTTTAAGAATTGAAAATAATATGTATCCTAAGTTGAAGATCTATGAAACTAGACAATGCTTTCAAGATTCTTTGAAGCATAAGACATGTGACAGGTGCCTGGGTAGGATGGGAAAAGCTGTTGGCTTTGGGAATCTGAAGAGACATCATGCTTTAAAGGAAAGTGGAAAAAGCATTAATTTTATTTCAATGAAGCAAATGTTTGATCAGAAAAACAACAACAACACAAACAGTTTGTCTTCAAGGCCATCTGTCTGAACATTGTAGAAATATTTGAAGACATTTCCCAACAGCACCAGCAGCAGCCGCCCATATTCATGGGTGGGAGACTGTATGAGAAGGTTGTGTAATTCAAGGTGCCAAAGAAATGAGACAAACCTGCTTTTTCAGCATCTCTGTGTGTGTAGACTGAAGAGTCTTTGAAAAGGAAATCGTTAGGCATTTTCAGGAAAGTAAAATACAAAAATGAAAGCAGGATGGTTAATATATAGTGCAAAATCAATTGTATTTCATGTCAGTGACACTGTTCTTTCAGTTACTGGAGGACTGTAAGGATGTAGACCAATATAAGCAGTATAGACATCAAAGGAACAAAACTATAAACATTGACACCGGATGCAAAAATGACACTGAGCAATGTACAATGCAGAAATAGACTCAAGGAGAGTTAGTAGCCTGTACTTTATAGCAAAGCCAATGATGAAAAGTAAAATAAGGTATGAAAAAGAAAAAAAAAAAACTAAATGAAGACACTAAAGGGAAAACTAATATTAGACAGTAGGGCTATGTTGAACAAAAAAACTTCCAATGACAATTTTTTGTACATTAGTTTAATGATGCTGCCTCACATTTAAGTGACATTTTTGGCAGGGAATTTTTCAGGTTCCACTCAAAAAGTAAAGATAAGAGCTCATGCCTGACTGATGAAGAAAAATTACACACTCTTGTATTTCCATGTTTCTGTTTGGACTCAGAAAGCAAATCCCAAGGTATGATGAGATTCTGAGCACTTTGAATAGCTGAGCACTTTGAATCTGAAGGTGAAGGGTTTAAAAGCTGCTTTAGAAAGAAGAATTAATGTTTCTCTCTAGACAGGCATGGTGGTGCATGTCTGTAACTGCAGTACTTGAGAGGCTGAGGCAGGGAGATCTCCTGCATGTCAGAGGCCAGCCTGGACTACCTAAAGAGTTTGAGACCAAGGTGAAGTATAATGAGGCTCCCCTCCCCCTGTAAAAACAAAAAACCTCAAAACAAAGAAACAAACAAAATATTAACTAAGTTCTCTCTAAATCTACCTCTCAAACACAAGCAGGGGCTCATTCTGAAGTTTTCTTATCTTTCTAAGAAAGTCTTCCCAAGTAAATGGAATGATCTTGTACTCCATTTTTAAAAACTCATTTAATAGAGAAAATCAATGCCAGAGAAGAAATTAAAAACTGTCTGATGCCACACTCACACAGAACTGTTTCTAGTGCAACTCTGAGGTTTGCCCTCTGACTTTATTTGCATAACGAAGCTGACTCTGTTCACACTCCAGCTCTGTTGGCCCTCACCTTCTCTGAAGTGACTTGGTGCTGCCTCCTCCAGAGCCCAGAGCAACATTGGCCCAGTCTGCTTGTTTCTTGGGTCATTCACTTCTCCTAAAAATTACAAACTACCCCTCAAAGTTGCCTCTGACTTTTCACTTCCCTCTTCTTCAGGAGGCCATTTAGGCTTGAATAATTTAACCTTTTTTGGAGCTTCAGGTTTTATGATGCTCCCATGCCCTGTGCATTTTCATATATTTATAAGCCTTCCTTCTGCTAATTTGTCTTCTGGTAGTTTATTTCAACATACAACCTTCAGAAAAGGAAGGAAAATCTCTTCTCCCCTGCATTTCAAAGTGAGCTGTAACAATATGTTGGGGAGCAATTTTTAAATTCTACCAGCTCATGTGAAGGAGTGAGCAAATTAAGAGGGTTTTGGGGGGGAGGGAGAAGGGCAAATTATAAAAAGGATTTGGTGAAGTAGATGACAATTCTGTAGAATGTAAACCTCAAGATTTAAAAAGGGAAAATAGGAAATATATCATACAGAAATACCAGAGAAAAATCTATGTGTGTAAAATAGAAATCTTGAGGATGAAGATATTAAATACGTTTTTAAAAATCTAAAGGAAGTGGTACAACTGGGTTGAGACAAAGATGTCTTTTTGGAAAGAAGCAAACTTCTGGCTAAATTTCACACAAAGCACTGCTGAAGAAAACTAGGTAAGGAAGACACCCAGGAGCACATATTTGCTGACTACAGATCGTTTGAGAGTCAGATGATACAGGTTATAAAAATGATAGTCACAGTCTTTTCATATGCACAAATACATGCACATGCATGCATTTACAAATATACATAAAAGTAAGTTTCCAAGAAAATTTGGAGTATTTCTTGGAAAAAAACCCAGCAATTTTCACGACATAAGTTTTATCTGTTTGCAATCTTCGCTTCCCCATTGTCCAGGGAAAAGTAAATCTGGTAACATGTTTCGATCCCTTGGTTCGGTCCACCTGGGTGATAGTCTGGGTGCCAGTTTGCCCATATAACAACAGCCTTCCTTCTGATCTTTCACATATCTGCATGTCTTCATGTAGATCTCAGTTACAGTAATGTCTTGGGAGTTCTCTAAAAAGATGAGATTCTGCATGCCTAGATTCCTGCTACCTTGGCAAGTTACCCAGAGCTTGTCTTTTGGAGGACTGAATCCTGTATCTGTCTCTAAACTCCTGTGTGAGAGTCACTTTAACCCAGACCTGGTGTCCTAGAACAAAGAAAAGGAACCACAACTGACTATAGCGACTGTTGCTCATCTGGTGTATGGCATACTTTCATAGGACTAACATTTGCCATACTCTCTTGGATACAGTGTGTGAATTTTCTCTGAGAGAATGACATTGCCCATTCATTACCTTAGCTTTAAATAGGATAGGCATACTCTGCAGTGTATTTTGTGGCTTACTTCGCACAATGAAAAGATGAAGAATTTAGTTGGCAGGGGAAAGATCAAGTGGGCAACTGACCAGGGAAGAAGAGTGCTAGGGGACTGTAATAAAAGAGAGTGGAATAGAGAGAAAATGATGCTCTGGAGCCAAGGAATCCAGAAGAAGCAGAAATGCTCAGACAAAACTACTACAGTATAGTTTGTGGAACTGGGCTTGTCTGCTGTTTGTTCCACTTCTGAAGGAGACAAATTAAAAAAATTGAGAGTGAGTATTTAGAAACCAATCATGCAAACCTGGATCAAATAACTACAAAAACAAATGCAAGCATTTGTCACATTAAAAATTATATGATAGGGCCGGAGATTTAGCTCAGTGGTTGCGCCGCCTGCCTCACAAGTGCAAGGACCTGAGTTCGATCCCCAGTACCAAAAAAAAAAAAATTATATGATAAACATACATGGTGCTTTTGTAAAAGTATACACAATTTCTATTTCACTTATAACTCTTGGTTTAGTGAAAGTTAGAGAATAAAAGTTGTGAGTATAATAAAAATTATTGTAGCATAGTTTAAAGATTTTATAATAATTTACTTTTTAGAGAGGTGTAATAAGTATGGAAATAAATTTCATTTTTTTAATGTAATAGTAAAAGCTTGAGTTTATATTTGGTATGCCTTTTAAAATAATTTCCAACTGATTAATTCTTATATCTACAATGAAAAATAAATCTAAAAATAATGCAAACTGTCTTTTACTACAACTAGATTGAAAAGTTTGTGCTAGAAAAATGTCAGAGCTGTCAAGAAAAGGACTAGCTAGAGAAGTAAACTACATCATAGAAAGAAAAAAGATAATTAAAGAAATGTTAAAGAAATGTGATGAAAGTTGGGAAAATGAAATTCATGATAGTAAATGATTTTTAACATGTTTATATAAGTATAGTCTGCATATAACTTCCACTATCATCTTATGGCAATGAAATATTGTACAGCCAATAACAACTTATATATTTTATTTATTTCCTATGACAAATACCAGATGAAACATGAAAGAATTAGTTCATCTTTATTCAGGTGTGAATAAAGAAGATACTATGCATAAAATAGGGAATGTCACCATGACTAATCTTTTGCATTTGTTTTTCATTTAATTATTCCATCTCTCTTTTCTTTACTTATGCATTCATTTAATATAAAATTTATAATTCTAGTAAAATTTTGTCTACTGGATTCATATTATTTATAGGTTTGGATGAAATAAGGGTAACTACATAGAAGAATAAAATCTCCAGTATCTAAGGAATAAATTGTGTTAATTCTATTATGTAACTCATTGTAATTTCAATATATATGCACACATCTCTGTGATAAACAGCTGTGATAAACACCTGGGAACATACACACATATATTTTTATTATTATCATTTTAACAATTTCTGTTATTTTAGAGATCATACATGATTTCCTGTCATTCAATAGTTCTCTATAATGTCACTTTAATGTTTGTGTGTTTTTCCAGTAGTTATTGTCTTTGTATGAGTGTGTTTATGTATATATGTATGTAAGTATATAATTAATCTAATAATTCTCTTTTGGGTGATATTTACATTGCTGCCAACATTTCACTATTACAAAAAGATTGTGTTGAGAATACATGAGGTAAATATGAGCATATCTGTAAATATTTCTTCTCATAAATTCAGAGTCCTACTTGTTAGCCCTAGCATTTTGCACACTTTGAGAGCTTCGTATTTATATTGCTATTGCTATTTATGGTACAATCCCCTAAAGAAAAGTCTGGACAACTATTTTATTGGTCAGCTGTTAAAAAGTTCATATTTTTAAAACCCTTTTGAACAAAGGGTGCTATTAAATAATCTTAAACAAAACAAAACAAAGAGTAAAACTAAAAAAGTAAATGTACATTCATAAGTTTCAATTATATTCCTACTGGCACATTCAATATATATATTTACATAGAATTTCTATGTATAAGTACATTTATAGCTAAATCTATAGTTAATTGATTTATAGTTAAATCTGAAGTTCTTCCAACACAAAGAAGTAAATTATTTTCCATTTTCTAACTACTTTCTGGTCATTTATTATTGTTGCTTTAGGAAATGGTTTCTTAAGTTTGGAATCTTTCTAAAATGGTGTAAAAATGAGTGAAGCATACTAACCAACAAAGATAAAATGAATAACAATTTGAATAGATGATCCTTGGAATGAGTTAAGTAGATACATACTCTATAGAGAAAATAATATTTTCAGTGTTTTTAGGGAAGAAACTTTAAAGTCTACATATAAAAATAGATTTACCTGGTGGCTTTTGTGATTTTATCAAACTAAGAGTTCTTTAGCATGTTTTTAGAATCATTAGTCAGTCATAATCCCGAGAGAGAGAGAGAGAGAGAGAGAGAGAAAAGAGACAGACTTGGAGTGAAAAGAGAAAGATTGTTTTGCATAAACACTTAGATGCTGTGTATCTCTGGGCCATAATTTTTTATTGCTGTTTTATTTTCCTTCTTTTCAATATTACTTTATTTGTTTCAATTATTCCCATTATGTCTATATGCTAGCATATCTATTCATGCCTCTTCATTTTTTAAGATGGCAAAATTACTAAATCTAGATGTTGTCATAACTCACAGTAGCTGGCTCATACGGTACCCAGTAAATGAATCTACACACTGAAAATGCTTAGTAGTCTCTTTTTCTCTGAGATTTAAAAATCATTGTATACAAAGATTTAAAAATACTTGAGAATTTAAAAATATTGTATAAGATACTTGAGAATTCATTTTAAAATTACCACTGACAGCCTCACTTCATATCTAGCACAAAATAAATTAATCCAAATAACAAAATAAACTGGTATATGTTATTTTTTCCCTGTTGAACTAGAAATCCTTACAAAATAAACATTTGATATTTCCTTTGTAACACGGAACCATTGAAATTCTGAGCCTGAGTTTTCATGATTTCATTTTATGACTGCTAGACAAATAGATATTTGTAATGATCATCCACTTTCAGCTTTTCTATCTAAGAGAGAAAAGTTGTCAGACAGGGTGTAAGCATATTGGTCAATCTAACTTGATTGCTTTCCTCCAGCGATGGGTGATTTTAATTTCCTATCACATTTATAGTCATTATTTCAAGAAAGGGCAAAATAGGTTAATGAAATCATTATAATTTCATTCAAATGATATATATTTTAAAAGCTCAATTAAAAAATGAATGCTAGGGCACCACATTTAGTTTGCCTTATGGAGACCATTGCTCAGTGGTACCTGTAAAGACCTCGAGCGAACATATTTCCCAATTCTAAAATGAATATGAAGTCATTATCTTCACTAAGTATATCTATAAAGTAAACTTATTGCAAAAAAACATGATATTTTTAGAAAATTCAGTTTCTTTTTCTGCTTAATGCATATTTTATGAAATTCCTGCTCTTTCTAAAGTAACATATCAAAGTTGTTACTAAAGTTAGATTCAATTGGAATTTTACTCTATTACTTACTAGATAGTTGACTTTGACTATCTTAATAAACTTCCAAAACTATCCATGTCCTTATCTGTTAGATGAACATTTCAATATTAGTGTGGTCACTATAAGGAGGGAATGAGTTAAGTAATAAATCACAGTGACTGATATACAATGAGGTTAATTCACATGATGGTTAAGCTTAACTGTCAACTTGATTAGATTGGGAGTCACCCAGAGGATTAGTAAAACACTTATGGGTGGATCATGAGGGCATGGCCTTGGGTAGTGTATCTGGCTCCTTGCCCTTTACTCTCTGGTGCTGCTCCCCTGCTATGTTTTCAAGCTCTTATGAACTTAGCAGATTTGCTCTGCCACACCCTCCCCTGATAATGTCCCTGCCCTGCAGCTCACTGACCATGGAATGAATCCACTGAAATGATGAACCAAATAAAAATTCACCTCTTTTTAAATTGTGAGTGTCAGGTATTTCTTTTCAGCAACTGGAAAGCTGACTGATACAATAAAGTTTTTATGTCAAGATTTTGGTATGTAGTTGTTTCTGAGGTAATTCAAACACTGCCCTCCCTCCAGTTCTTTGGTGTCTAGGTGAGAAAACTGATAAACATTGTACCAACATATGATATAAACACTTAATTCATTTATTGTTATTCATTATGTTAGGTAGGTTTTATGACTATTTCTTTTGTACAGATGAGGAAATAATGGAATCATAAATTAAGGGATTGCACAAAATTTCATGACTAGCTATTGTTGAGCTCAGATGTGACCTAAGGCAATCTGTATCCAGAGTCATTTTTTCTCTTCTATAGCACTGTTAGTGTATATATTTATGATGAATCCTTGAATTTTGGACAAAAACAACACCTAAGAAGATCTGATATACTTCTATTTTGTACCATTGGTCCCTTCCTGGCTTGTAAATTTCAAGTAGAAAATGTAATTTCATCCTGCAGAGGAAGGAGGAATGATTGTCCTCAACCACATTTAAATTTAATTGTTCTCAGCCACCAGGACACTTGCTTTTGAGTGCAAAAATCTCTCCAATTTCCAGGTGGCAAGAAATTTCACATTGTACAATTATTCTAGCATTCTTGCACAGGCAAAAAAATTCCTCAAAGGCATTCAGGTGCGTCTTTTTCCCAGAACACTACTGCTCCTTTAGGCTCTGGCACAAATGAATCATGTTCTTCACGTAAGTCACCTCCCAAATATCTTCTCTGGGTCTAGCTCCAGGCAAGAAAATGAGAGAAATACAATGGCATAGTCTCTTCATTCTGGGAGCTTCCAACCTTTTTAAATAAACATATATTCATAATGTTTGACCTTACTATGGAAATTTAGAAGATAGTGTCTGTCTTCAAAACAAACTTTTATATAAAATTATGGTATTTGGTTATAAATATAAAAGAAAACTATGCATGTTTTAGAATTATCTTCTGTCTTCCACTCAATGACAAGAATCCAAATATCCATTTCCATAAAAGGTTGGGAAAGGTGACAATTGGTATATCTTCCTTGCAAATACTACATATTTTCTGGGAATACACAAGACAAAAAAGCAAAGAGTGATACTACAAGAATCAGTTATTGCTAGAATAAAACCTAGTAAAATTTCAGACACATATTTTGGGGATAAACCTTAATTCTTTATATCAAAATCCAAGTAGAAGAAAAACAATCCCAGATTAGATGGTTTGGTGTGATAGAATAGAAAAATTATCATCTTATCATTGAACAAGATCAGTGCAAATGAAAACAAACATGATCAGAAAAATACTATGATTTAGAAAAAAGAGTGATAGTGAATTTTTGTCTTAAATTTGAACTGAATAGATAATGGCACATAAATTAAGAAAGAATGACTGAAATTTAAATCCTAAATCTTGCTAATGTCAGGAGTCAGGTAGACTAAAATTAATAGAAAAATATTTCCCTTAATTTTATTGGTACATTTTAGGTATAAAATAGAAATTTTAATAAGCACTCATATTACATATCTAGGATCATCACTAAGTAATAAAATTATGAATATGACATATCACACAGAGAACAAACCAAATTAAAAATAACCAGATTAATTCATAAAAGTCTAACAAGGATTAAAAAATAAAATAAAATTTTAAAAACCTTCTAACCATCAGAAGTTCAGTTCCAAAGTAAAATAAACTTGTTAAATATAATAGACAGGAGCCTCCTGGAACTTTGACCTGTCCCTCACAACAAAGATTGCACCAAAAACAACCTAATAATTGTTGAATTATTTAGAATAGTTGATATTTGAATGAGAGAGAAAAAGCCAAGTAAATGAAATTGTACACCCGATGCCGTTACTTTCATTACTCTATACATGCAAATCACTTACAAGTTGGATAAAGACAAATGTAAAATATAAAATTAGAAACTTCTGGAAGCCATTTTAGGAGAGTATATTTATATTTTAGAATTATTATGAGTTGAAGATATAAAAAGAAGTGACACAAAAGTAAAAAATGAAGAGAAAAAGAAAAAGCTGGGTATGTATTATGAATACATAAATTAAAAGCTGTTTATTAAAAGACCAAAAAACAGTGAAAATAAGAATCTCAAGTTGAAATAAATTATTTCCAACACATAAGAGTGACAAATGTATAATTTAAAACTCTACAAATAATAAGATGCAGTCAAAAATTATAAAATAAGAACAAAGATTCAAAGTACAGTTGACAGAGGGGAAATTTGAATTATGATTTTAAAATCTGCTAAAACATATCAGCAATGTGAAAATAAAAGCTAAAATCATAATGTAGTACCACTTTACATGTAACCACATTGTTATAAAAATTCATAGCTTTCAAATATCAAAATTGGTGATGATATGAAATGACAGAATTTTACACAATACTGGCAGACAGAAATGCAAATCAGTGCAAAACTTTGGCAAATTACTTGGCAGTATCTATAAAAATTAATGACATGTACCTGGAAGGACAAGATATTCTAATACTCCATCTTTAAGGGGAAGTACTTTGTATAAATGTATTTCAAGAGACATAAAGATTTTCAGAAAAGTTTTTGTAATGGCAATAACACTGAGAAAAAAACTAATTGTCCATCAACAGGAGAATAAATTACAGTCATATACTTGCAGTACCAACTATACAGCAATATAAGTGAATGACAACTACCTGTAATAACATAAAGTGGAGAAATTAAAGTTCAGAACTTTAAGTTGAAGTAAAAACCAAGTTACAGTTTGATATATATAAAATTATATTTTAATAAAATTTAGAATTATGTGACATATACAATGATTTGTTTTACAAAAACTCAAAATAAGTGGCAACATTTTTGTAAAGTAAATGCAAAGTAAATCTAAACTTCAGAGTAGAAACAAGCATGAAGAGGAAGCAGAATATATAAGAGAAGTATTATCAAGATGATATAAAAGAATCTATATTCAGCTTTCACTTAACAGGGTCTTTTGTATGTAAGAGTTTGTTTTTTAGCATTCTTTGTAATTTATATTTCATTTTCCAAGTAAATATGCCTTAGACATAAGAACTAATTTTAAAATGACTTTTAAAATTAGAATTTTAAAAAGTCCTAAGTTAAAAGCAAATCTGTATAGTATTCAAGAAATTTTATGTAAATTATTATAAAATGTTATTAATATATGTGCATTTAACTTATATGGAATATCAATTAGATCTTATTGGCCACATAAAATGCTACATAGCTATGAAAAGTTATATAATTATTTTTAAACTAATTTATAAAAATTTTGAAGAAGTGTATTCATTACATCATAACACAGGCAATGCCAACTTCTTTACATTTTCAATTCAGAATTGCAACTTTTGGATAGTGTCTAGTTGAAAGCTGGTAAGAGTGATCTTCAAAGATGTTCTACTTCTTCCCATATAAACATTCCTGAAGAGATTCTTAGTAATACATATACGATTGAATGCAATGTCCTTACTTAGTATTTTTGAATAGCCAAGGCTGGGAAATAGTTTACATTAAGATTGCTATAGTAACTTTTTTAATGAATAAATCATAAAGTTAAGTTGAACCCTGTGTATATATTTCCTCATATATTTCTCTTAGTTAATTCATCTCACTTGGACATTTTTACTTTCCTATTCTCTCTCTCTCTTTCTCTCTCTTTGTCTGTCTCTGTCTAAAGTGCATAGGATTAAGGCCCTTACCTGTCTTATTCAGCCTTCTAGGCAACATTCTTATTAAATGAACCATTGGAGATCATTTATCAGAAGTTAGTGGCTAGAGGACTGATAAAGAGAAAAGATTGTTTTTTCCAGCACTGGAAATTTATCCCAGGGCCTATATACTGAGCTACATTTCTATACCTTTTAATATTTTTTTCTAATTTTGAGACAGTGTCTTGCCAAATTGCTAAGTTGCCCTGGATGGGCTCAAACTTGCAATTCTTTTGCCTTAGACACATAAGCTAAACCCTTGGCTGAAAGACATTTTTAAAATAATATAATACACTAAGACTTTCTTATATTTAACACTCAAGTACTCGCATGGTTCCAGAGATTAACTGAAATGTAATAAATTCTTTGTCTTATACTGTGATAGTCAATTGATTGTATTAATTTGAGTAAAAAACACCTAACTAAATTGGATCATCATAGTTCTGGATAAGGCTGAAGGGATTTACTGTAAACAGAAGACCCATCCTGATGGTGAGTGACAGCAACTAATAGGCTAGTGGCCTGAAAAGAGCAAAAGAGAGATGGAGAAAGGCTCACTTCTGTTTCTTCGGAGAAGCTCCAGTCTTCACTTCCACCTTGGACATCATCTCCTGGCTTACAACGTAGACTCTTCAGCCTTCTATTGCAGACGCTTCAGGTTCCTGATAGGACTCGCACAGGACCCTACAGCCCTTCAACTGGATCCTTCAGCTCTCCAGTGTGCAGACAGCCCTTTTGTACTCCTCCACATCTGACTTTGTGAGTGGCCATTGTAAGTCAAACATAAATTTTTATATTTGTATATCTTATATTAAATCTGTTTCTCTAGTAATCACTGACTGATACAATAATACATTCACATTTCTTTGTGAATTTCAGTAAAATATATACATTTAGGAAAGTTAGTTGTGCCTATTTCTTTCTCTAACGAAATTCTCTCTATTACACCACTTAAAACAATTCTTTTCTCAATGTAGTCAGTCGTCTAGTATTTCATGAAGCAAATATAAGGAAATACAATTTCACTACTGGGAAGTCATTTTTATTCACCCTATGTTTAATTATATGAAATTTACATATGCTATATACTTGCTTCTACCAATAGTGGAATAAAACGCTTAAAATATCCCCTGGAGATCATACTATATTGGTACACTGAGAATAGCCTCAATCTTTTGCATGGATAAATAGCATTGCTTTGTTGTCAATGAACAATATCTTATTGAATTTATTCCCTGTGTTCTTTTTAGACTTATGCTGTTAACAGGGTGTGGGGATATATAACCTCCTTTTGGATTTTTTATTTATTTATTTATTTTAATTTATTTATTTTTTTGGTACCAGGGATCGAACTCTGGTCCTTGCACTTGCGAGACAGGCGGCGGAACCACTGAACTAGATCCCCGACCCGGTCCTCTTTTTTTTAATGTAGGAAGATGCTTCTTGATAGAAAAGCTCCTGAGGGGCAGGAGGGGTCCCGAGCAGGTAGCCTTGGATTTTTATATAGTTGCCCTCCTGCCAGGAACCACACTGATAATTTTGAAAGATGGTCCGCCACAGTGTAATACTGTTTCATATTCCCATAGTGTGCTAATCCAAATATCCCAAGAACCAAATGCTAAAACGATATTAAGCATGACTGGATTTTGTTTCAGTAGATTTCTGAAAATGAAGCAACCAGTTAAGGCTTAGAAAGGCTGCAGAAAGTAATGTGAGTCTTATTTGAAAAAGAAAAAAATGAGTTAAAGCTCCTAATCAGCCATTCTGTCTAAGGAAGATTTGACCAAAACCATCTGGAAATATCTGAAATGAAGGCAGCCAACAAAAGCACCCCTACTCTCCAGAGAACGAGGGCTGCCTCAGTAGCCTTGCTGGATCTCATTGGTGAGCTGCAGCCTAGGAAGGCCAAAGAACAGCAGCAGCAAGGGCGCTCGGTCCATTGTACTCACAATAGTTGGAGGTTTACTAGATGTGTAAAGACAAATACTAGTTAAAAAGAAGAGGCTTCATCCTTCCTTTGAAAATGAGAGTAGATGTTGCCCTCCTCTTTTATGTTTAAACATTTGCCTTAGAAAGCTTTTTAGCTCTTTGAAATACATATAAAATCTTAAAAGAATAGAACAGATTGGTATTTCATCAGCCTCTGACCTGGGATTTTTTTTCTCAAGGGCAAAGGAATATGTCCAAACTAAAAACTTCAAGGGAAACTGCACCCTTACTCTCCAGTTTCTATGGTAGTGGGGGAGGACTCTGACTTTGGTGAATGCCCTGCTGCAGCTATAAAATTACCTTGAGTCCATGGAGAGAAGTTTGTTTTTCCTTCTGGTTAAATCGAATTAGCTAATACAGATAGTCACTCCAATTACCAGGTAAAGTTCAAATGAATGATGAGTGACAAATGGTGTTGTCAAGTCCTCTTACTTGAGGACTAGTTTTTTTTATCGTACAAACGTGTATGTAATGGATTTATGTCTGCCATGTAAGGGAGATGGAGCAGGATTTCTTCCATCTTTGCAATCTCTTTGTGGACTTTCTGCAATGCACATTGCCTGTTAGTTTAAGGTTTTTTCCATAGTAAAGTGTTTTCTTTCTCTCCTCTCTTTCTGTGAAGAATTTAGGGGTTGAGAGAATAGTTTATTTTTAATTATATTTTCTTAACAGGTGTCACAGACAGGTATTTAGTGTCACTTTATCCATAGCTTCATCAAAGTGTCTTGTCAAATTTTTCACTTAACTTTTCTAAGTGCTCAGTATTCCTGTCTTTAAATAAGTATATTTATATTTGACTGTTCATCTATATTCTGTGTCTTATGGAGAGGCTAAACAAAATTATAAAAATAAACTATTTTGAAAATATAAAACATTGTAAGGGTGTAATTTATTAATCTTTAATATTCTTTATCAATACTACTTGAAGATATTTAAGAAATATTTATAAATTTAATATTATCCAATGCTTAGAATGGCATGAAATACACTTAAAAGATTTATATATCATACATAAATTTAGAATACTGTTTACTAAATACCCCCAAAAGAGCATTCTTATTAGTACTGCAATTTAACATGAATGCAATTTCCATGAATAGATCAGGAGATATATTGAGTTCCCAATAGCATAGAAATACCATGGAAAGGACTAGTGATAATGATTATCAAAAGCCTTTGCATAAATTAATAAATGAGCTATTTGGTAATGGCAATTATAGCGTTCCTATCTGCTTTTGCATGAAACGAATATATCTGGGAAGATGAAACAGACATGAGTTGGCGAAACACAACATTAATGCAACATACCACATAATAGATCTTAGTTGAGGAGTGCACTCTCTTTAAATAGGGCAATTGGGAAATTAAGAATTTGATAACTATCAAAGTTTTATTTTTGCTCATTCAATTTGGCAGCCTTTTCTGAGTATCAATTTTCAAGTTAGACACTGCTCATCTCATTGAACTGACATTCTTTTACTCTTTCTTTCTTTCACTCTGCTACATTTAAGGCACTTCTAAAGAAAATTGTCTTGTATGATGTTGACCAAGGAGCTCTGGCAGAGACTCATTCACTTGTAACGTGAGCATTGTGCCAAGCAAATTCCATTTAGATATTACCATTATTAGGTGCTGCAATCAATGAAACAAACACTTATCTAAAGTAAAGGCACTTAAATACATATTTACAATGGAAAACTCTCTATTCAAATTGCTTAACACACAGTGTAAAGACCAAATCTGGCACTAAATTTTCTATATCTAGACTGAGCTATGTGCCATTATCTTTATGCCTTTCCTGTTGTGTTGTTCCCTAGGGGCACATTTACCTATTTTTCATTCTATCTTGGTTACTTTCTTTGACCTTTTCTTGCTTTCATTTCACTCCTTTTGACTTACAAATCCCTTTCAATCTATACTAAATGCAATGGGTAAATAGCACAATTTTAACTTCTCACCTCTTTATTTTAAACATACTTTTTCTGCAAACTGCTGGTAGTATTTATAGCAATGCATTGATATTCTACTTGTTCATAAAATATAATAGTCACTTTAATATAATAGTCATTTCTGAAAATTTTAATCTTCTTTCATTGTAAACACAAAAATTAATTTTTATAGCATAGGAAAAATTCAAATGATGAGAATGCATGTACAAACTTTTAAGACTATAGTATCATTTATATAATATTAAAACGTGGGTTTGGTGTTAATAATTTACATTGGCAGATACACTTAAAACAATCAATACAGGAAAAACTTTTTTTATTAAAAAAGTGCTTCTTAAGGCTTCATTCTATAAATATGCTTCATGTTTGGCTTAATAAATGCTAGCACTAGATATTGACATAAATGGCAATGATTCATGCTACAAATATCTGTAAGGATACTTTGTAAAGGAAAACTTCTTATTGAAAAAGAAAATGACAGTACTATAACAACAAAAGCCATCTAGTATAGAAATCTGCATGTCAAAAATAAAGCTATGTATATATTAGTTGATTTTAGAAGAACATATCAAATGAAGTATAGATAACCCACTGTATTACAATTCCTTGCTCACTCAGAGACAGCTGAAAACATAGACACTTATGATAAGTGATGGTTCTCTGGTGCGTTTCAGCTTGGAATTTATGATCATCATACAAATGCTGGAGATATTTTTCTTTGGAGAAATAAGATTCTTTGTAATGTTGCCATTTGTATCAGAGCCACCATTTTATATTTCTTGTATGTCAAATCTTCAGTTTGCAAATGTTTGTCATTAAAAGTTGTAAAGATATTTTGAGGCATTTACTCCTTAATCTTCACTGTTTTCTTCTTTCATTTGTAAATATCCCTATTCTTCCTTTTGCATTATCACAAGCAACTATTGTAGATAGCAGTGTTAGGTAGAAATTAATATGCAGTCAGAGCGGGAGTGGATATTGAGGGAGTCAGTGCAGAGGATGAGATACATCAAGATTGTGTCTGGATGTGAATCTGAAGAGAGCAATGCCTTGCACTGGAAGTGCAATAGCCAGGTGTGCAAGCCTCCCTAAAGAAAAACCCCAGCTTGAGATTATGTAGTAACTAGCACCATGAAGTCCAGCAAGCCCTGACAGACATCAGATGCATATGTGGGGACCAGAACATCTGGACCCATACTCCCATCCCTTTCCAGAAATGCCTTTGTTTTTCCGATGGTTAAAAGTTATAGCTAAACTAAAGTTAGTGATATTTGCCGTATACCCTTGGTATACGCCCTGCTTCCCTACTGGATCGATATTACCTAAGCAACTATGCTTGTAATCCTCTAGGTTGATTGTAGTTTGACCCACTTTGTGATTTTGCCTTATAAAATACCCCTGGCAGAGAGCCCCAGTGACTGCACACTTGAGAATCCCCCTGGAAAACCAGGTGTCCATCTTCTTATTTCCAATAAACTCCTCCTTTGGTTCACAACTTCATTCCTCAATGTTGTGAAACCATCAACTTGGCACATCTGGCATCTCATAGGTTGGGAATTATTTTTCCCTGTCATACAACCGCATGCAGAAAGTTGAGTTCTACTTCTCTCCTCTTAGTGGAGTTCGTGGGAGTTAAGAAGCTATGTAATTCTGTGCCTTTATGTTAAAAAGCTGATTTCCTCACATATAGGCCAACTAAGTGGACCCTGGACTTTCAAACTTGATCAGTTCCTGAGGGATAGTTGTAACTAAATCAATACAGCTGAGATCTGGATGTTTACATGGGTACATGGCATAGATAACAAGAGGCAGATTAATCTTCCATTAACCTAATTAACCCAAGTTGTTTGTATGTCAGTCTGCTCATAACTTGAGGGTCCACTTTGCTTTGTCTCTTATTTGTTTCAGTGTTTGGGCAGAGACAAGGGTCAATATTATTCACACACCCTAAAGGCACTGTCTCGATGCATTTTCTGGATTTTTATTTAATATATCTTCTCTTAAAAGTTTCTGTTGACAATTAATACAGGAATACACACTATTTGTTTTTACAATCCTAAAATTTTGTTGAACTTTATTTATTTTTTAGGTCCTTTCTCTTGTAGAGTGCCATGGAGGTAATTGGGTGATGAGACACCATTATGACAAAAATATGTTATTTTATTCATTAGCTAAGGTCTGAAACAAGCCTACTGGATTTCCCTCTCCTCATCCTTATGCACTAATTCTATTTGACCTCCAATTTTGCCTTTTGCACTCTCTGTTAATCTATGGACGAATTTGATTCCAACAAATCTCCTCAACCCCCAAAAGAGTATTCTAAATGCACATGAAATTAAAGCAAATCAACTTGTGTTTGCGCCAAGTGATAAAAATCATGTTTGAAATAAAGATTATTTTTAAAACATCATTTCATATCTCAGTTTCTCTGACTACCTAGATTCTCTTCTAATATTAACATGCCATTTTTATTAGGATGACTGCCTGCTGTGAACCACAGAGAAGCAAGCAGAAGAATCTCACTTATGGGCAAATGCAAACGCTGAGAATTTAATGGCTGTTAAGTAAATTCGAACATAAAAATAAACAACAGACTTAATAGAGGCTTAATTACTGTCAGATGCAGTGTTTTTTTAAAGGATTTATTTCCATACCTGTCATGAAAATATATTTCCTTTTCAAGGAAAATCTTATTTGTATTTTAAAATATGGGATCTGCCAGGCAAGCAGGTACTTCTCTGTTTAATTACTTACTACTTTTCTTTAGATATGCATCTAGTCTTGAGATGAGGTAAAATCAGACCATCAAATTACAAAAAATATATCATGAAGACACACTCCTCCTTCTCATACTCATTCAGCATGTCCAGTTTCTTTTGACATTTAATTTAAAATAGTGGTTGAATTAGAACTTGATTTTACTCTTTGTTCTGTTTGCTTTGGTATTTATCTTATTGCTAATCTTGTTAGCTTTATTTTTTAGAACTGCAGTTGCTGGAATTTTATTGATTACAACTTTATATTGATATATCCTGAGTACATGTAAAAAGATATAGACACATAAAAAACATACTTTGGTTCACTTCCATTAATATCTATCATCTATCATTTATCTTATCTTCCTATCTATATTCTAATTGGCAAGAAAGATACAGAATTGGCAGAAGGGAAATCTTTAGTATTCATTTCTTACAACCTCAGTAGTTTATACACTGGGAAATTGAGGTATGATTAGATTAACATTAGATTTTAGATGTAACTGCAGTTGAATGAAAAGTTTCCTGACTAAAGATGTGATGGTAAAGTCTTGGGATTTAGCTTAGTGCTTCCGCCGCTTGCCTTGCAAGCACAAGGTCCTGAGTTCAATCCCCAATACCGAAAATAAGATGAGATGGCATAACACTTTACCTATCATATGATGACTTTGTATGACCAAATCAGAAGTTTCTCATGGTGTTGTCAAGCTCCATTTTCATGTTGTACTAGACAAAACCCAAATTTTAGAAAATATCTTGCTGTTAGCTATTGTAAGAATTCACAAAAGAATATCTCAAATAGTGCTACTTTGATAATTGAGAGCCTTAGACCCTACCTCAGAATCCAGGTCTCTGAAATTTTCTGGTTCCTGTCCCTCCCACCTCAGGAAGATACTTTCTGCAAATTTTTCTTATATGCCCAACTCAAGATCCAACAATGAAGAAATATTTACTTCTGTTCTACTCTCTGTGTTTTAATTAATAAAATCATATTGCAGGAATGAAATGTGAAGTCTGTCAACACATTTGACCAAATTTTTGTCACACACCATTGTTCTCTATTTTGTTCCCAGTGAGAATCACTTACAAAGCACGTCTGTTCTCCAGGACAAATAGATTTAGTCCTAGGCCACTCTACATCCTCCAAGCTTGCTGAGTGCTCCTATCCACATTCCCACTCTCCTTCTTTCCTATCGATAAAGGATATGTAATTTTCTGAATAATATTGAACAGGTAGGTTATTTACACTATGTAATTGTATCCATGCATGTAATAAATTTTTATGCCTTTTATGCTCTTTAACGGGTCTACGTAAGTTTATTCCAGGTAACCTATGAAGAGAAGAAGGGAACTTTCCCTTTGCCTCTATAAATTTGATGCCCTGACTCAAATAAACCAAAGCTTCTCAGCTTTTCAGGAAGCCACAGTGAAGGAAATCTAAAGCTTTCAGGCAGGGGAAGGACAAGCATTTCTTACACTCAGGCTCATTGCCTCTATCTGTGAAATCCATTTGAGTGGACAGCAAAAGTCACCTCTTTTTTCCCCTAAATTTAGATTAATAAAAGAAAAATATTTGATTTTGTTTTGCATTTGTCCTTAGGTATATTGACTCTGGTGTATTTTTATTTTGAGCATTCAATGTATGATTGCTTTCCTCTCAAAAGTAGCAGTTTTGCTTGGTTTTTGACTCTGTGTTACTGACATAAAATGGGTTCCATAGGGTAGAACACAAACCTAAAGCCCTAATGAGCTTGTTATTTGAGTTGGCCCCACAGGCTGATGAGTTTGAGAGTCCTTACCACCAGGTCAGTATCTGTTTAGACAAGACTTTGATATGGATCCCTGAAAGCAAAACCAGATGAGGTTCCTCTCTCATGTTGTTCCATGTCCTTGACAGGGTCACCTTTGCCCAAATGACAAAATTCTCCCTTGGTTTCCATCTCCTGGGATATAAGTGTCAGCTTGTACCAGGTGGCCAGTCTGGAAGAACAAGGGATTTAAGGCATGTAAGATTTTATTTTAGTAATAGTATAATCTTTGTGAGAATGTGTCAAGCTCTCGGGGAACTTTGTCTTATTAAGAAGCTCCAACCATAACAGTCTTTTGTGGTCCACTCTGTGTTGCTCAATTAGTGCTGTGACAGTCTAATTTTAGAGGGCCCTAAACAGTATCACAAATTCACAGGTCTGTGTGTCCCATGCCCCTGAGCCCATATGTCCCTAAGGATCTAGAGACATGTATACTGAATATCATCCTTCATGTTCTATGGCAACAAGTCAATTTTGGCTTACTTGAGTTAATTTCTGTGTTCTGTGTCCATAGCTTAATTGCACTAGGACAGTGGGGTACATTCCCATGAGATTTAAAATGATATCTGAAGACAGGTTACAAGACATAACATTTATTAAAATTTACAAATAGGGAGAGTCTAGTGGCAGCTGGCTGGGCTGGTAGTGCTCCAGACCATCACCATGGAAGGAGAGTTTTTGTAGTCTCATAATTATTAACATAATTAATTTTTTTTCCCTTTTTATGACCAGAATTCTAAAGAACTTTTCCCTTGATACACATGTAGAACACTTATTACAGAAAATACTTGCTAGATTAGTTCCCAGTGTACATGTGAGAGAGCTGGTATCCTTTTAGATAATATTTTAATATTATCTAATATTTTTTAGATAATATTATCCAGACTCTCCAATTCAGGGCTGCTTTCTTCTCATTTTGACATGGCTGGAGTCTTGGAGGTTGAAAAGAGCTTCTTGGGGCCATGGTATTGATGTTCCTCTTCCTTTTCCAAAGATCATGCATGCTAAGAATGGATTTGGGGGATGATGAAGGCTTTTCTACACTATCTTCTGAACTGTTTCTTGCTTTCATGGGAAAATTTTATTTGAAACCTGGTAAGGTGACCTCCTGGTCTTTCCACAGAAAGATAGTATTTGAATAAATATACCATTGTTGAATCTAATTATCAATGGCCAGACAATGGATCTTTTAAATTACAAAGACATCTACATGTAAAAGAAAAAAATTAAAGAACTCTCTGGTCTTAAACATGTATCACATTGGTACTTATGAAAATGTAGAGAAGAAATATAATGGGTGTCTTTAAAAAATTCTTTTAACAGAACTAAAGGGAGAAATCAGATTTAGAACAAAATTAAAAATTTTTAAACTAGAAGATCTTTTGGATCTCTCTGGGCTGCTGATTTAAAACTGCTATCCTCCCAACTGAACGGGAGCAAATTCTTTTGTCTTAGTAGAAAACTATTTATAAAAATTAGTTTTAATTAGTTGTATGACTCTTGAATTTTGGGAGGTACTTGTGATGCTTTCTTTCGCTGATGAACAGCTTTTGGCCTCCTTTTGTCTTATAAACTGTGACATTTTTTTGAATGTCCTTCTATGGGAATATTTGGGTTATTGAGCTTCTCTTTGCAGACAACAAATCAAACACATGGGGACTCCTGAGAGTATGGCCAAACAGAAATGGGTTGTGTTTCTAGTAAATTTTCCCCTTTTTAAGCTGTTACTGAGGGTGGTTTAGACCTTGGAAGAGCTGTACTCTTCTTGCTCCTTCCCTGGAGATGTTGCTTGAAGTCATAATTAGTCGCTTTGGTCTCATGCATTTTGAGTCACTAGTTTTTGTATACCTCTGATTTAAGTATATTTACACTGCAGTAGGAATTTTTTTTGTTGTTTACTCACATAGTAAGGTATTTCTTCTCTCTCTTTTTTGTTCTTAATCAACTGAACTACTTTTTCTCAAATATCTACTAATCAAAATTTCATTGGCCTTTTTTGGAAAACTTAAGATTTCTCCAAATAGGCTCTGTGAATCCATGACCTTTCATTTTGTTTCTGTTCCTCCCCCCCTCCTTCATTTGGTGATGCGTGGAAGCAAAACTGTTAAGTAACACACCTGTGCATTCTGGCTCTAAAGAGAGCTGAGAAAGACTTCGAGCAACACTGACATCAGCTGAAGAACAAAGAAACTATTTTCATTTGAACTATCATTCATTTATTATTTTCTTTTAAATATTAATGACAGGATGCATACACAAAGGTAAACAAATTATAAGTGTTCAGCTTGTTGAGTATTTAAAAAGTGATGTGTCTGCATAGCTACTCCTTAGATGAAGGTAGGGACTATTTTCACAAACTTTATGCTTGGTAACATTTGTTAAGTTTTATAACTAAATGTTATATATATGATGACATAATAATGTTTTCTTTAGCATTTTCTTTTTTCATTAAACAACATTGTGTAAATTTTATCTGTGTTATTGAATAGCAATTTTCATTACAACATTGCATTTCATCTTATAAATTTACCACAATTTACTCATTTATTCTTTAATTGTTTGGCATTTAGGTTGTTTCTCTTTTTGATTGTTATAAATGGTATTGTCATTAGTATTACACATGAATATCTTTTTGTATACAATTTAACCATTTATGTATTTCCCATAATAGAATTGTTTGGTCATAAGTTGTACTTGGTTTAGTAAAATGTGCCAAAATTAAACCAATTTATAGTGGAAAATAATTAATTACAGTTTAAATTTCTCTTTAACCCTTCCAATATCTGATCATTCCAGTTTTTAATTTTTGTTTTATTTATTTTATTGGGGTTTTTTTGTTATTTGCTTGGTTTTTTGGGATTGTTTTTTAGCTTTTTAGTCATTCTAATGGTATGTGGCAGAATATTCTCTAATTATTTTTTTCCTGAAAATTAACTGTGATGAATATGCTCTCAATAAAACTTTAAAAAGCAGTTTCATTTAACACTATGCAAAATATTCCTTCATAGCTTTTCATCCAGTTCATGCCCCTGGAGATTAACTTCTATTGATGCCATTGACAGACTCCCTTGCCTCTTGGGTTACATATTGACATCATGGGCATGGGACAGGAGTGAGGCAAGGGATGAAGAGAACACAACATTTGTTCTTTCTGTACTCCCTTGGCTGTGTTGCAAATTGTCTGACTGTCCACACAGCACTAAGCTTTTCTGAGTCAGCTTGTCTTAAAGCTCACTCTCCCTGTAGTTTCCTGATCACTGCTCCTTCCCCCATCCCAGATATAAAGGTGTGTTGTGGAAGACTTACCAGCCCTATATGTTTCACTATCATTTTAGTTTTTCTATCTATCTGTCTCCACAATTAGGTGTATACTTATTTTATTAGGCTATCTTTAATTTATCTGAATTTGAATATGCTAGTTTTTCCTGGCGGACATTTATATAATATGTATAGTTGCTTCTAAACTGTACTGTGCACACATGGAAAGAGACACATGCAAGAAATGAGAATTTCAAAATTGGATGAAGATGTTTAGAAAATACAGAGTTTTTAAGTTGTTCTCCATCAAAAACTCTAATAAATATTTGTCACAGTAGGACTAAGGTTTAAACAAATGACAAGATATTCTATTATCTTGTAAAGTTAATTCTTTTTTTCTAAATTTTATTTTATTTGTACATTTTAGCTATACAATATAATGACATTCATCATTGGAAATTTGCACCTTTACATAATCTCTTTTGGTTCTTATTTTTCCTCCTTCCCCTGCACTCCCT